>VWZZ01008446.1:217597-233960 GCA_013399095.1 Psophia crepitans
CCCGCCATGAAGAAGAAGGCGGCGGCGGGCGGCGGCGGCAGCGGCGGGGACGTGGTGCGGGAGCACTGGCTGGTGCGCGACATGTTCTCCTTCGAGAACGTGGGCTTCACCCGCGACGTGGGCAACGTCAAGTTCCTGGTGTGCGCCGACTGCGAGGCGGGGCCCATCGGCTGGCACTGCCTGGATGACAAGGACAGCTTCTACGTGGCGCTGGAGCGTGTGGCCCACGAGTGACAGCGGGGCCGGGGGTGATGGCCGCGGCTCCTGCCCGGGGAGCTGGGCTCGGCCAGCAGGAGCCCCGCCGGCTCTGCAGCTGCCTGCCCTGCTGCCCGGCAGCGACGGACTGAGCCAGGACGCAGCAGACTGACCGCGGCTTGGCCGCCTCCCCGCCTTGCTGATGGCAGCCCGGGGCCCGGCTGGCTGCCCCGGGGCTGGGCTGGCCATGCCCAGCTGGTCACCCCACAGCCCAGATCCGTGGACTGACCGGCACCGAGAAGCGCAGCTCCAGCACAGCCAGCTCCTCACCAAGCCCTGTGGGAAGGACGTGGCAGGCAGGGTCCCCCGTGACCTGCAGGGACAGCTCACTCATCCTGATGGTTTTGCCAAATAGTTTGATCTGCCGCTGTTGCCAGAAGTGGCCCCAGGCCCTCCTGGCTGCTCTGTCACTTCTTCCGCTGTGGCTGCTGTTCCAAGCGTGCTAAGGTGCCTTTCAGGCTGGTCAGTTTGTGACACGGCCGTGTGGGTGCCAGGCACAAGGGCAGGGGGGACAGGACTGCTGCACTGAATCACCGTGGCTGTGTGAACGACACCCAAAGCAGTTGCAGGGTTTCAGGCTGTATCTTCTGATGCTTTCTGTAAGAAATGTTGGCTGCCCCAAACTCATAACATTTCGGTTCTCTAAAACCACATCCTGCGTGACAACTGTAACCTGTGAGGATATGTGGCACTTAAAGCGTGTGTAAGGTGTTTTAACTAACGTTGTATGCAGTTTTATTAACTGAGTACTTGGGAATAAAATAAGATACAGGCAGAGCTTGCAGACAGTACAGGTGAAAGAATGGCAAATAAAGAAAATGTGCAAGACCATGGTATTTCCAGGCAGCAAGAATGAAGAGAATCCAGCCTGAAAAGGATTTGAGTCATTGGACGAGCAGTGTCCAGCGACTGCATGTCTCAGTGCTGAGGAGTGTCAGAGCAGCTGTGCATGCATTAAACGGAGAAGTCAGGAGGAAATGTCTCTTCTGTAAAAGCAGCTGGTAGGAGCAATGCTGGGATGTTTGGTCCCTGCCTTTTAAAAGATGGGCACAAAGCTGACTGAAGGCTGCAGCAGCCATGGTTTTCACTGTATTTATCTTCTGGTAATTGTGGTCCAGTTTGCATTCTTTGCAGAACCTTGTATGAAAAATACAGCAGCTTCACGGTGGGTGTGTGGGGTTGCAGAGGACCTGCCTTGCTGCAGGAGGCGTCTTGGTTTGCAGTGCTGATAAACGTGGTACCAGTGCAGCTGGAAAGGCACGACTGTCATTGTGCTGGGATGGCGAAATTGTATTTGCCACCAAAATCAAGATTGTTGTGCTTAAAGATTAGCAGCGTTGCTGCCGCACGGCTGCGAGAGGCACCTTTTCCTCCCAGCTCTGCTGTAAGAGCTTTGCTGTAAGGCAGGCACAGCCTCGGGCAGATTTTCCAGGAAGGCATCCTGGCAGCGGGTGGGGGAGAAGGCAGTTCCTCCTTCCAGCGCCTGAGCCCCTACGCTTTTAAGATTTGGAGGCTCCACCTTAATGCTGAAGTAGAACAACCAAGATGTTGGCTGTTGTGGGACTGTTCTGTTAGAAACCTGCTGTGGGCGGTCAGGATGCATTAACTGGAGGGAGAGAGGTCAGACTCCGCAGCCTGGTGGTAAGGCTGTCGCTTGGGTAGGAGCCGAGTCTTGTGCGGTGTCCTGGGTGAGTGTGTCAGGCGCACATTTGATGTGAAACTGCTTTCCTCCTGCCCTTCTAGTTTAGCCCTAAGCCCAGTAACTGACTGGGTTCATCAAGGGTGTGTACCTAGAAGGGCAGGAGAACTTCATTTAGGTTCCGCACAGGCAGAAATAAATAGTGGGATCATGTCACTTCAATTTCACACCTTCTACCTAGATTGTTGTCTCCTAAGGAATGTGGGTTTGATCTGTAATATCTATAGTCCGTGTTACTAGCATATAAAATTACCACACAACGGTTTCATTTTGAAGACAGTACCATGCAGAACAGGCTTGTGGATATCAGCTTGATTAATGCTGAGTAAATGACACTGCTCAAAAAAATTGTCCATGTGGATTCCTGGTATTGGGGAGGGGGCACTGGGACGGAGCTGGGGTGGTGGTGGCAGGTTTTTCCACGCAGCAGAATGCTGCTTGGAGAGAGGGGAGACCTCTGGTCAAAGGCCTTCCCATCACTGCAGCGATCTGAATCCGCTTCCGTATGGCGGGGCTCGGTGGTGATGAGTAAGGGAAGCTCCTCCTGCCCTTCCACTTGAGGGGAGAGACGTGCTGAATGAACACGTCCTCCAAGGGACCCAGCTCTGGTTCCTGCCGTAGGATCACTCGGATTGTGGAAATGCTAAGAAGTATACAGTGTGTTAGGAATTCATAGGAGGAAACTTTTGTACTGTGAGATCCTGGGATCTTTCAAGCTCAGGTAGGTTCTGGGATTCCTGCAGCTTGGAGAAGCAGTGAGAGACACCCTTGAAGTCCAAGCAGCATGGGCAGGGAGCTGGTGGCAGCGAAGGGGCAGCTGTGCAGTAGATGCTGCTGCTCAGGAGCCCATCACCTGGGCTAACTCATATCCCAGGAGGTGACCTGAGAACTAGGGGGGGCAGTCGCACTGTGATGTTAATCGAGCTTTAGAAGGAAGAGTGTCTGCAGTCAGCAAACCTGCCTTTGGGGGAAGGCCTGCTGTGTTTGTGCAACATGAGATTCCGGAGCATCTAATGAAGTGCTGAACGGTTTTTGTGTTAATGAGAGCTAATCAAAATTTGGGTAGCCTCACAGATAAAGATAATCTTTTCAGTACTTTGCACCTAGCATGTTTAAAAACTGTTTTCCAGTTGCCTGCAGGAACTTCTAGGGAAAGGAGGATAGACAAAAGCCAACCTTCAGGTATGGGAAGCGCTTACGCAAGACCTGTTAACGCTCATCCTGCAGCCTGTCTTCCTTTATCACCAGCAACAAGACAGAGCAGAAACCTTTATTTTCACATGGAGATGGCTTTTAAATTAATTAGAAAATGGATTCTTCTACGTAAATAGCTGCATAGATTTTACTCAAAAGACCCATCCTGTGTTAAACCATAGCACTGCCAAGAGGGAATTCTCACGAACCTGCTCCCTTGCGCCAGCCCATCCCACCAGCGAGGCAGGTGAGGACTGTGCACAGCAGGACACAAACCTGCCAGCACTTGGGGCCTTGCCTCAGGGCTGCTTTGGGGTGGGGACAAACAATAACAGGCCGCAGGGGAATCTCTGCTCTGCATCACCCCTCCCTGGGCTGCAGGGGGACAGCCTGCCTCCCCAGGGGCTGCCCCATGGGCTGCAGGGGAATCTCTGCTCCAGGGCCTGGAGCATCTCCTGCCCCCCCTTCTCCACTGACCTGGGTGTCTGCAGAGTTTCTCACATCCTCTCACTCCTCTCTTTGGCTGCAAAAAGCCCCTATGGTTGATNTTTTGTCAGTTAAAAGTCCTGTGGTTGTTTTTTTTTTTTTTTTTTGTTCTTAAATACGTTATCACGGAGACGCTGCCACTATTGCTGATGGGCTCGGCCTTGGCCAGCAGCGGGTCTGTCTTGAGGCCAACTGGCATTGGCTCTGTCAGACACGGGAAATGTCTAGCAGCTTCTTGCAGAAGCCACCAACCCTGTGACTCCCCCATCACCAAAACCTTGCCACACAAACCCAAAACAAGTAGGAAGGAAGGAAATAATAGGCAAAAAGCTTTGGGGTTCTTCAACAAATGGTGCAGGGAAATGTTTCCCTGCCTCCTGCAAAGCCAGGTTAATAAAGGCCAAACCCTGGAATCAAAGGAACACTAAACCACGGAGGATTTTGCCTAAAACCACAAAGTATTTTGCAGCTGCCGGGGGACGCAGAAAGAAACCACAGCAGATGCGTGAAACTTGCCATAAAAGTGCAAAGAGCAAATGAGGGCTTTGATACAAGCCAGCTTCGTGCTCCTTTTAACCCAGAATTTCTGTTATGCATTTCAGCATAAATACTTTCATACTGAGTAGTGAGTCAGCCAGGTTCTTCAAGTGCGGCTGGACCTTTTTGTGCCAGTGCGGGCGAGGAGGAGGGAGAGGCAGCCTAGCAATGCGGATGGGAGGTACTGAACTGCGGGGCTGCACGGCCCGGCATGACTGCGAGACGCCAAGGCCATCTTTGCAGGAGTGGGCTTCAGAGGAAGCGTGCTGGTGGCTGAAAGTTACCTGACCGCGCAAAGAGTAACAATCAAGTGCTTTGCTCCCTAAATGCAGTCACTGAGGATGAGAGAGCAGGTTCCCAGGTCACGGAGGTAACGCTTCCATCTCCTGAGCAGGGGAAGCAGGAAGGCCTTGGAAAAAGTGTTTCTTGCATTTTTCCTAAAACTTAATCCAGAATTGCACAGCCCAAGCTCAGAGTTGCTGCAGTTCAGTTTTTTAAGTATTGTGTGTCCGAACGTAAGAGTCCTACATGGGTGGTAACAGCTTGTGGCAGAGGATATATCCCTTGATCATCACACAGTCACTTCCTAGGGGTCTCAGTTTTGTCTTGGGTTAAAATACAAACTGTTCAGATACAGCTTCAGCACAGAGAAATACGTGGTTACCCCCCCCTCTTTGGCACAGTTACGTCAGCCATGTGGGCTGGGGGTAGAGGAGAACAGCCCGAGGCAGCTGCAATCTCATAAATGTGGTTGGGCCTGAAAGTGGGGCATGTTCTGGCCTAAGTAGTTGCTGTTCAGCCGCCAGAAGAGGCCAAAGCAGAAGAGCCAGAGTTGTGTTTTTTCTGGCAGCCTGCCTTCCTGGCGGGGGTTTGTCTGGCAGGACAGCTCAGAACTGCAGGCAAAGTCTGCCCTTGAAAAGCCTTTCAGGGCGATTTGCAGCATCGATAGGAGCCACATGTCCCTGAGGCGAGAAGCTGCGGCAGGAGAGTCCCCTGCATGGATGTTTATCCGCCCTTCCCCTCACTGTGTGTGCTGTGTTCAGCTGGGCTTCTGCTCCCTCTCTCACGTTCTCTGTCTTCCAGGAGTCTCTGAATTCCCGCAGAGGAAGGGAGACAGTTGCGAGCCTTAATCAGTGTGCATGCGGAGGCAGAGCGCTCTTGCCTGAGTGCTGCCGGGAGTCACCCTCTGCCGTTGCTCAAACGCAGCTGGAAGAGATGCCCTGAGAGCAAGGGAAGATAAGCAAAGCCATGTCAGCACAGGTATCCTTCCTCTCCTCGAGCAGCTGGCTCTGAATGCTGCCTGGAACATTATTAACAGTGTGCTCTTTCCATGGCAAACATCCAGACCGCAGCTCGTTGCAGAATCCCTGGTTAATTTGGAATCTCTGGCAATGGAGCATGAGGACGTGGCTCCGAGCACTTGCTGCCTCATGCTTTCCTGGGGAGGGAGCAGTCCGTGACTCCTGTTCTCTAGAACAGGCAGAAGGATTCAGTTCTCTGTCACGCTGTGGCAGGCCCAAGGGGCTAGCACCAAAAAGGGTAGGAGGTGAGGCCAGAAGTGCTGGGACTCAGCAAACACAGGACCCAATTCCTGAGGAGAAAAGACCCTTGGAGAAAGAAGCAGCTTCAGACTCTGGTGGGAGGAACCTCCCTTGATAAGGAACAGTCAGGTGTGAGACGTAGCTGCAGGTGTCAGCACCAATTTGGAAGCTCAGTGCCCTCAGCAGCTGAATCCCTGCAGCAGCCACAGGTCCCCGTTTGGCTCTGGTGCCAATGCTCCACAAGGCCCCACGATGCCAGCACCACTCAGGAATCTGGTTCCATCCCTTCCCTCCAGGCCCCTGCTGGGATGTGGGGATTTCTGTTGGAAACCCAGTATGCAAGCACCGAGAGGCAGCCTCTGTGTGCAGCTGGCCTGTACCTGAGACCCGGTTCCTGATTTTGGGAGAGGTGAAGCCACAGCATAAAGTGCAGCTTCTGCCTACTGTGACCCTCTTGCTCTACTTCTTGGCTTCCCCACCTTCCAGACTAGATTTATAGTGCAGCTGATCCAGCTAAACTGGTGTTTAATTGGTGTTGACATAGATATCAGTGAAGAGAGGTTACTGACACGTGCAGCTGCACCGTAAGGCCAGTGCAGGGCTGAACAAGGTGCACTGGTTGCAGTGGGGCTCCTGCTGTGCGCTGTCCTGTCAGTGTCACCACGAGTTCACTGGGGATCTCAAATCTGAGAGTTCACAGAGGAACTTATGTTCCTTCTTGCTTTATTGGTCAACAATCCGTTGGATTATCTTTAAAACTACCTGGTATGCACTTAAGATAGCACGAACTGACTCAGGTCTGTGACACTTCACCCAGTCCATGCTGCCTGACCATCACAGATGGATACAGCCCTGCCAGTGGTGTCTCTGGACTATGGATCTGTCATGGTTTAACTCCAGCCCACAACTAAGCACCACACAGCCACTTGCTCACTTCCCCCCCATGGGACGGGGCTAGAATGAGAAGGGTGAAAGTGAGAAAAACTAATGGGTTAAGATAAAGACAGTTTAATAATTAAAAAGATTTTTTTAAAAAAAAAAGTAAGAAAAAAAAAGAACAAAGAGGGAGGAAAATAAAACCCAAGAAAAACAAGCAGTGCAAAAGAAAACAATTGCTCACCACCAAGCTCTGCTGAAAAGTAACTATCCTGGCCAAAACCAGTACAGGTTGCGAACTGTTCACCACATTCACTAACTGCACCACCAGCTGACTGGTTTCTTGGTCAAAAGGACCATGCAGCAAAGAATCTGTACAGACACAAATGTCCAAATGCTGGAAATATGAATAAGTTGGTAGACGGCACTACTCCTTGACCAGGGGCAGAAGGCTAACTTCACAGGGAGAGAGATCCAATCTAATGGGTGTTTTCAGTTGCCCATACAGAAAAGTGTTGTAGCTGGACAGGACAAGGTGTATTTTCAGTATCTTAACCAAAAGTTAGTGGTGGAGAACACAAAAATAATTGTAGGCCAGAGGTAACAAACAGAACCTGAGCCAAGAAGTTTAACCAATGCAGACAGTAGTTACCAAAGTCTGACATAATTTGAGATGAAGGGGCACCAAGCAGCACAGCAACACAAAACTCACAGAGATGGCACTGTGAACAGGTGAGTAATTCAGAAGGCCTTTTGATTGTAAAAGAAAAAATAAGTGGACTTGATGTTTCAGCTTTGACAAATGTCTGATGGAGGTTTCACTGTGTGAAAGTCAGGGCTGAAGCAGCATTTGAAACAAGCAGGGACTGGAAGGAGCCCCTGCGAGGTGGATTTGCAGAGAACACAAAAAAAATAGGCGAGGTAGCCAAGTCCATGCTTGCAAGAGCAGGATTAAAACAGTTGGAAGAGCAAATAAGGTAAGATTAAAAACAGGGAATGTATTTAAGGCCATTAAAAACAGGATCTTATTTAAGGATTACCTACAAGAAGCCAAGCTAATAGCACATTAAGGTAACAAAGTCGAACGATCAGGGTAGAGAATGCTGGTATCAAACTTGCTGATGAAATGTTAATCTCCTGTGTACATCCATCCTGCTGCAGTTCTGCTGACTATCACGTAGGAAACCTCGCAAAACAAAAGGAGAGCCTGGGCCTTTGGGGTTCCAATCTGGCAACTCAAGCACATTCTTCTACTTGTTTTGACACTCCCTGCAGGGTATAAGCAGGGTATAACCATATAATTAGAGATAAATCTATTGCATATGTTCAGTGTTCAGGAGGGGAGCAGTTCCTTCTCTTGTACGACGTACTCTAGCTATGTCTTCTGTGCTCATCGTCCCCATATTTAAGGATTTCCAGCCGATCTGGAACAGGGAGTGTTTAGGTCAGAAATTAATTCAACCCTGTCTAGTTGGATAGTTTTCAGCTCTAAATGAAGGATATTTCTTGGCACCCAGCAAACATTCCCCAAACCCTCACGGAGAATCTGTGTCCTCCCATAGAGGTTTGGCCTGAGATCAGTGGATTAAGCATTTCCACTTGTCGCACATTCTCCCCAAACGGTTCCTCCGTTCGCCGCGATAAGAGGTACAGGTATGCATGATGGAATAAACACCTTGCACTGCAATCAAAGCCCAGTGACTTGAACTGGTTTGTGACAAGATTTGCAGCATCCCTCTCAGACCCGTGCATCCCAGGCAGCTGGGTGCACCTCCACTTGCACACCCAGTTCCTTTGCAGGGCTCTACCCCCACCGCCCTGGCGCAGAGCAGTGTTTGCCTCCCTTTCCAGGCAGGGCTTGTTGATGTTCAACTTGCCAAGGAAATGGAAATCGGCTGTGTATGTACCTTCTGCTACAGGGTGACCCTCTGTACCCTGGACAGGGGGTCAGGGAGAGGTCTACAGAGGGAGTTGCAATGGTTTCTGATTTTAAACTGATACAGTGAAACAGAGTGTTCCGTTCTGTTTGACCTCTATTGATTTGCAGGATTCATTTAGCTGACATCGATACACTCAGGCAGAAAAGGACACAGTGCTGTCTGCTCATGCAGCTGTGGACTACTGACATGCAGCCCATTAGTGACATCCAGACCTCAGCAGCCAGATGAGCTAGTTTAAGGCAGTTTGGGACCACAGCCAGTGCTAAACCAACTAAAAATCTCATCATGCAGCACAGGAAAGTACTGGTTTTCCTCATATTTGCTAGCTAGGCTTTATACCAGTTTTCCTTACCTGCCATTCCCTTTCCAGTCTACAGAGAAAAAAAAAGAACAAAATCCCTGTTTCTCTTCCCCTTCCACTTCTCTACAAGGCTACTCAAGGTGCTGCTTTACCTGATGTCAGGAACCTTGTCTCTCTCTTTTATATCCTTTAATGATAGTGATAATTGTTTGAACCTTACTGTCTGAGAGGACTCAGTAGGAGGAAAGAAAAAACTTTGCCAAAGACAAAACCGACTTGCATATTTCATGTCTGAAGAAGTTTTTGCTTTTCTCTAACTTGCCTATTTTACTGGTTGCTTTTAAACTTNTAGAGAAGGGCAACGAAACTGGTGAAGGGACTGGAAAAGAAATCTTACGGGGAGCGACTGAGGGAACTGGGGCTGTTTAGCCTGGAGAAGAGGAGGCTGAGGGGAGACCTGATCGCTCTCTATAACTACCTGAAAGGAGGTTGTAGTGAGAAGGGTGTCGGTCTCTTCTCCCAAGTAGCAAGCGACAGGACGAGAGGGAATGGCCTCAAGTTGCGTCAGGGCAGGTTCAGATTGGATATTAGGAAAAACTTCTTTACAGAAAGAGTAGTGAGGCATTGGAATGGACTGCCCAGAGAGGTGGTTGAATCATCATCCCTGAAGACATTCAAAAAACACGTAAATGTGGCGCTCCACGACATGGTCTAGTAGGCATGGTGGTGTTAGGTTGATGGTTGGACTTGATGATCTCAGAGGTCCTTTCCAACCTTAGTGATTCTATGATTCTATGATTCTCCAGCCTCTAGAGAGCTAAGAGCGTATTTTGCAACAACCAAAGGCTGGAGCTGTGCAATAGCCCCATAAAGCTCCATAGCAAGCTGCCCTCGGCAGGGTGTCACCTGTCTTCTAGAGGATTAGATCAGATCGGATGATCCCCAGTGACCTGCACCCAGTGTTGCACAAGATTAAAACAAAACCAAAGCATGTGAAGATCCCTGTCAAGACAATTTGGAAAGAATTCCTTGCCAACACTAAAAAATACTTGTTCCTGTAAAAACACAGGATGCCAAATCCAGGAGGAGACTGCGTTACCTTCACAGACCCTGGCAAGGCATTCAGCTACTGGGGGAGGAGAAAACAGACAAGCAAAACCTGTAGCCAGATGGTAGTTTGAGATGAAAAAAAAACAGAGAAAATTCTCTGAGACAGGAATTTCTGAAGGTGGGGAGAATATCCCGGGGTAGTGATGCTGTTACACTGGCTGCCTTCTACACACTTCCCAAGGCATTTGCTATGGCCCCCCATGACAGAAGTGATACTGAGCTCAGCAGGCATACGTCTGATCCAGTGTGACCCTTCTTACATTTATGTCCTTGGCAATTTCCTTCTGTGTACAGTCACCCCAGGATTAAAACATATACAGTTAAAAACAACCTCTCGTTCTCTGCCACACCTCCACAACATCCAGAAGGCATTAACAATGCAGAGAGGGACCCCACACCAGCACAACAGCGTAAATATCCAGCCCAGCACTAATTGTTTCTGTGTCAGCCTGTGACAGATGCACCCAGGATCAGCACGGACACGGGCCCACGCTTGCAACAACCCCCTTGTTGTGTGCACATCAGGCAATCAGTTCCTGCTCTGGAAGCCACCACCCCATCTCACCCTGTGGAGAGCCCCGCAGCCTGCTGACAAATCAGGAACTTCCCAGCGGGCCCTGCACTGGGAAGGGAAGGGGCCGTGTTTGTGAATGATTAACTGTGTTCCACCTTTCCTCCCTCTGAAACTCATTCCTGTGCCTGGCTCCAACCACATGTTGGCCTGACCGAGAGAAAACCTGGGTGCTCGTTTTAAGGAAAGCGATGAGGAAAGAATGGGAGCAAAGAATGAAAGTACATGGGGTAACACTAGTGTCTGGGAGCTAAGAAAGAAGATTTTTAGATGGCAAATGACACTGGGAGTTATGAGGCCATAAAGGCCACAGCCATGTCCCGCTGCAGTGGGAGAAAGGTGAGAGGAGTGACCGGATCTGTCCCTGCTCACCTGGGTTATGCAATTCACTGTGTCAAAAGGTGAAATCCATGTTAAGGAACTGGCTGCTGCAACATGCCGCCTCCTGCTGCGAGCACGCCACGTCCACTTACCAGCTCCCAGCCAACGTCCAGGGTCAGCTCCAGATCTTGCATCTAGAATTTAAAGTCATTAATAAATTCAATTGTATTAGAGACTGGAAGAGTCATTCAGAGTCACAGAGTAAAACCTGTCACTGAGGAGCAAGGCCCTCATGCTGATTAGGAACCTGCCCGATCCTGGCCTGAAATGGGCTGAAACATCTTGTGGTGTAAAGCTGATGGCCATGGGGTACGACTTAAACTACAGCAGGAAAAACTGTACAACTCTGACATGCAGAGTCCCTGTCTGGTGTCACCCTTGCCTGCCCTGTTGCTATGTAGGAATTTTCCAAACAGGCATCTGGATTTGGTTTTCTGGCCTTCATAAAGGAGCCATTTGGGAGGCAGAGTCTCTCTCCCATGAAGCAGTCGGGGGGCTGTACACTTCTGGAAGGAGCCTGATATAAAGCTGGGGTGGAGTACGCAGGACTGAGAACAGGTATCTGAAACTGAATGGATTTGCACTCAGAGAGTAGGAGATGAACCTGAGTACTGAGAAAAATGAAGTCTTGATACAGCATTGTTCCCTTAGTGATGAAATCTGAACATTTTACTCTAGCTGGACACATGCAGTCATCAATCTACTCACCCAGGCGAGTTTTCTGTGACCTGGGAATGAGGAGGAGTTAGGACCTCACTGAAATCTATGCAGCACATTGCTGGTATCAATCTGAGTGCTGGAAAACGTGCATGGAAATCCCAGGTCATCTCAAACCCGGCACAGACAAGTAGTTAGCACACAGGCACAGAGTTAAGGCTATCCCATTTTTAGGAATTCACTGACAGAAGTGAATATGCCACATTATTTGTCCAATGCTGCTGAGAAAGGACAGAAAGCAAGAGCTGTATAGTTGTACATTCAAAGAAGTTTCACCCAAAACCCTTGAGAATCCCCAGTCCCACTGTGCAGCTACAAAGACTTTATCACAAATACACAGCAAGTCCAGCATTTTCTGAAAGTATCATATTCACTGAACACGTGGTACACAGCCAAAGTCTGTGCTCTGTGGGCCTTGATAGCGTTACCAGACACAGAGAAATCCTGGACAAATGTAAAAAATTCTCATATTGCACACAGAAATTATCTCCAACAGGAAAAGAGAATATGTTCAAGAATGATTAGTTTATTATTGTTGGCTATTGGTGGCTATTATTGTTAGCCACTATAAATCAAACGGATTTCTGTCCCCAAGAAATGTTTTTCCAGGTGTGCAGCAACACAAGCTGGATTACTTCTCGTCAGTGCATCAGTCATGGAAAGGCACCCTGAGGCAAACGCGGCTTGAAGTGCCAACTCTGCGGTCCCACTGTCTCGATGCCCCCTTTTATGCCACATGAGAAACACGCTGAAGCCCAGTGAAAGAAACTTTATTGCAGCTGATGCAGAACAACAGACCAGATTTCAGCTGCCCAAGTGGCTGTGTGAAATTTGGCAAAGGATCACTAAAACCTGATTTTCTCACCAAAGTCTGACAAATTCTTCATGCAGCTGGAGCAGTTCTGGTAAATCCAGGTTAGTGGGGATAACACTTTCCCGAGCTGAGGTACACGTCATAAATCTGTTTCCCAATAGGTGTTAAGACAAATCAGACCAGGTAATTAGTACAGTAGTTAAGTATGTGAAAACCTCAGTTCAAGCTGGACCAGGGAACACTGTAACACCTCAGCCTGGCCTGAATCTCTGATTTCAACTGTCAACCAAGCTGAAAAGAATTTTCATCATACAGACAAAATGATACTATCTGAATTTCCTGCTTTTCCAAGGTGTCTGACCCTTCTAGTTTCATGGTCCTGTAACCTTTCTAAAGGAGAAGAAAATACTACAGTGTGATTCTGTACCACTGACAATGTGGAGCCTGACCCACTGCTAAACTGCACTGGCAGAGTTGAATGGACAGAGCATTGTGAGTGTTGTTTCAGATCAGAGCATTTTAAAACCTGAATCAAAACGTTCAAATTCCTAAGATTCATTTAAAAATCATGAGATTTAAAAAAAAAAAAAATCATTGTGGGCACTTATTTTCCCTAGGTTTTAAAACCTAGGTTAAACTTTGCTCACAGGTTGAAGATTTCTTTAGTAATTTGGAAGAGTAGAACCAACTACATCTTTTTGAGTGGACGCATGGAATTCTCACCTGATGCCTAAAACAGGAGGCTTTAAGGAGGAGAAGGGGAAAAAAAAAGATAAGGCTGAAATATTTGTAATACAATTGTAAAATGTGGAAGAATTAAATCAAATTTGGCCTATTTTATGTTTTATCCTGCAGGAAAAGGATTCCCAAAGCTGGTTTGCAAAGGTTCGGTCAACCATGTGGTGCTGGTATTTCTGTTCCTGACTGAGAAAAGCACAACATATGTTAAGAGGAAGGAAAAAAAAACCAGCCAAAAAACTTTCAGCTGCCTGTTTTTTGCCTCCAAAAAGAACAAAAGAAACCAAAATATCGTAGCTGTTTTCCTCTTTCATCTTCCGTTAGTAATTGCTGTGATGGCTTGTGATTGCTTCAGGTTTGATCCCTCCCATCTGAATGTGAACACCTTTGCAGATTTCAGTTCTGTCGGTCTCAGACAGCTACGACAGTCCTGGTTGTCTTCACCCAACAGCTTCACTCAGGAGACTCTCTGAGCTAAAGGCACTTTGCAGCCAAGGTCACATCCCAGCAAAGATAGGCTAAGCAGTAGCACAAAGGCGATGAAAAAAATGGAAAGACAAGGTTTTTAGGTCTTAGAGCTGACTGGAGCATATTACAAGAGGTTAGCTGGAACGAGGGAGGGGATTATTAGAAGTTTAATGTTGATTGGATTCTTCAAATACATACCAACTTGATAGCACTAAGCAAATAATTTGTGCTTGTTGAGGATTTGATTACGTAAAAGCAGAGAAGACTTGTTTTAAAAAAAAATTGCAAAGTTGTATGTACTCCCCAGATGTCAGCTGGACTAGTCACCCAGCTCATGGTTCATGGTTCAAAAAAAAAAAAAAAAAAGAAAGGTTTGTTTCATACTTAGAGTGTGCTTATTCAGCAGGAGCAGGAGGGAGGAGATCCTGCTGAAGGTTACTTCTTGGTATAGGTGCTTGGACGTGTGATCACTCCCAACCATCCTTCAAGCCCCAGTTCACCTCCCTCTGGTGTGGAGACAGACAAATCCTCTAAATACAGACAGCTGAGTACTCTTCTATCTTACCTGGTTTTCAGCCACTCATTTGGCATCATTCATTAGAAAAACAAGTATATTTATATTATTTGTGGGTTTTTTCCTTTCCTCCATCTCTGTTCTTGTCTCTTGATCCTCTGATCCTTGCTTTCCAGAAGACTTTTGCCTTTCTCTTCTTTCAGTAATTCTGAGTGTGCACCCACTCAGGTTTCATTTCCACATCCTGTGTTGAAATGATCACAGTGAAATTGATAATAGTAGTAGCATCCTTAGCAGGCTTCAGTTACCACTGAGACTAGTAAGAACAAGGGGGTTCATCACTTCCCACCACCTGTCCCAGCTGACTTAGACCTGACCCAGCCTGACACGACTCCACCACACTCCCTTCAAAAGAATCGCTTTTGTTCCGGCTACTCACAGGATTAGAGATCTGTGGGAATTACAGGGAGTGTTGTGAGAGACCTTGAATGAGAGAGTAAGTGATAAAACAAGCATGCAGAAAAACAGCCACTAATGAGACAAAAATAGTTTGAAACACAGGTGTAGGACTGAAGATAGAAGACGTGTTTTGATTAACAGCACCAATTAGAAGCTTAGCCGGGACGCGAACAGCAAGTGTTAACCAGCTGATGATCAGCTAAGGCGCGTGGACAGCTAACAAATCTATATAAGCACAAACTTGTAAGCAATAAAGGTTCTGGTTCTGTCTATCTGGAGCTAGCTGGCTGGCTGTCTTTGCTGCTGTCTGCCTTCATTCTTTAGTCTTCGTCTGTCCTTGGTCTTTATCTTTTGGCCTGTGCTTTTGGGAGTCCTTGTTCCTTGGCTTTTCGATTTCACCCGCACCAGAGTCCGTGAATCAATCCCTACAGAGATCCACACAGGAAGAGGAAAATATGACCTACTTTGTTATTGTTTAAAATTGTTTCACGTACCTATTGTGCTGGCAAAAACTGAGCTCAGCAGGGGGAAGAAGCGATTTCCTGAGACCGATGGCTGCACTGAGAGGATGGTGCCCCAGGTATCAAACTTCAGGGCGTACACCGCAGCAACCGCTCTCTGCCCAAGCAGCGAGTTTGGCAATCTCAGTAACAGTTCCCTTAATATAACCCTTAGGACACAACAGAGGGGTTTTACACTTCCCATCTAAACACCCAACTTAAACTGGGGCATTTAAACACTAAAGCTACCGATTTCAGTAGGATCTACGTAGCTTTCCAGATCTGGCCCTTCACCTTTAAATCCTTTCCATTGTGCGACTCTTTATTCCAATATTAGTTGGTACAAGCACGGCTTTGCCTGGTGACTGGGTAATGAAACGCCTCCTCCCTCCTTGGAGCGAAAATATAAAGCCTTGCCCACATCTGACTCTTCCACCCTCCGATGAGGCCTCCCGCGGGGCCAGGGTCTGTGGTGTCTACACCGTGATCCTAGCCTCTGCCTTGCACGGCCTGGCCGCTTTCCCAGCTGCTTTAACTGGACTTAACGTGCACAGCCAGACCCAGGAGCCCCTCGGGCGGAGGGCTGAGAGCAGCCCCACAGCGCAGCCGCATTCTCGGGGCAGCTGCCGCCCGGCCGAGGCTTCCCTGTGTTCTGCCCACCTCAGGCCGGTCCGGCCAGCGCGAGTGCCTGTCCACAGCCAGCAGTAGGTCTGGGACCCTCAGATAGACAAAGCTGCTATGCTTTCCCCTCTCCGTCTCCGCACCAGCCGCTGGCTCCGGGAGCACCGAGCCGAAGCCCGAGCCCCGGGCCGCCCACCCAAGGGACCAGAGAAACCCACAGCGGGGCAGACAAGCACGAGAGCCTGAGAGAGGTGCTGGCCTCCGTTGGCGGGAAGAATAAGTCCCGCCTCCTCCCCGCCCCTGCTTACGAATTAACCAATACCTAGCGCAGGAAGGTGAAATTCATATCTGCGATCCAATGGCGCACAGCGGGGAGCCTTCACCCGACCGCTGCCCACCTTCGATTGGGAGAACGGATGATGTCCACGCAGAGGCACCCAATAGTGCCACGAGGAGGTTACGCCTCCGTGAGAGGTAGAGCCAATGAACAAGGCGCGGGGAGCCAACCGCCCCGCCCCCCCTCCCTATATAAAGTGGGCTCGGGAAGGGCGGCTGCTTTCGCGGTGCTGACCAGACCCGTTGCGCGTCTGTTGCTCCCAGCGCTGCCCGCCGCCGGCCCGAGCTATGGTGAGGGGAGGGCT
>VWZZ01008446.1:234041-258167 GCA_013399095.1 Psophia crepitans
TCCTCCGAGAAGATGGCGGCCCGCGGCGGGGCGGCTCTTCCCGATGGCTGCGGGACCCTCGGTCACCTCTGAGGTGGCGGCTCCCTCAGAGGTGACTCCGGCCCGAGCCCTCGGCAGCAGCAGGGAGCTGCGGGCCGGGCCTGGGGCAGCCTTTCAGCCGCAGGGGCCCGCGGCTCCCTGGGCCCCCGGAGCGGGATGTGGTGGGGTATCCAGCCCGCACACCTCTGTGAGGGGCGGTGAGCTGCTGGGGTGCTCTCACGGGTACGTGTTGAATGTGGAACTGGGGGGACACGTCCTTGGGGTCCGTGGGACCCTGGAGTGGCAGGGGAGGCCATGACACGGT
The DNA here is from genome assembly GCA_013399095.1 of Psophia crepitans. Lineage (NCBI taxonomy): Eukaryota > Metazoa > Chordata > Aves > Gruiformes > Psophiidae > Psophia > Psophia crepitans. Next base: position 234,385 of record VWZZ01008446.1, read on the forward strand.
GCTTCTGGAGCTTGCTGCCTCTCCCGGTCAGTCAGGTGCCGGCTGTGGTGCGGTGTGGTTTGGAGAGGTCAGGAAATGGGCTGATGAGGAGATTTCCTCAAGGACTTGGTGAGACTGGTTGGGTAATAAAGCTGAGGTGGCATGTTTGACCTTGTAAGTGAGCCTTGATGGGGTATCTGAAAGGTACGATGAAGGGTTGGGACATCGTAAAGAGGACAGAGTTCAGCTGTTGAGCTGTGCAGCACAACAAATGGGAGCTGTCAGCCGGAGTCTCTGGGACAAGCATGAGGTACTGCTGCATGTGGGTGCTGGCCCTGTATGTCTCGTTTGGAAAAGAGAGTGTGGATGTCAGAAGGCTCCATGGATTTAAAGACTAGCAGATTGCTTCTGTAGGGTTGTGAATGCATCTGAAATACGTGTTTAACTGAAAATATTGGAGGTGTGTGTTGATGTCCTTCTTAACCTTCTGTGGGGGCCTGTTTGTGGTCACATTTCCTAATTTAAGCCAAATCAAGAGCATAAATGCAGTACCTCACCTCTGGAAAGGATGCGGTTTCCCTTGAGTTTTATCTTAGGGAAACAATGCTCCTGTTTATGGGATGTTGTTGAACTTGGTCTGAGGTGGTACAGCCATTCTCATGGAACTTGGCTTCACACAGATGAAGCTGTACCTGAAATACTGTGCTAGAGAATACGAGGGACCTAGAGCATGATCCACCAGTACAGGTGGAGAGAGCTGGGCTTCTTCAGCCTGACAAAGAGTAAGTATAACAAGTACTACACCCACTGAAAGGGCAATTACAGAAGATGACCCTGTGCTCGTAGCTATAGCGGATCGTATAGCAAAAGGAGACAGAAGTAATAGAGGCTGGAGAGGTTCAGGCTGGGCAGATTAGCTGGGATTTTCCAATGAAAAGGTTATGTGCTTGAAAATAATGGAAGTGGGGAAGAGCATTTAGTGTTAATTACAAAAGGATTCTGTGTCCTGACTTGTGGCTTGAAATTAGCACTTAACAGTACTGTCTGTAGTACATGTTTAAACCTTAATAACTATGAGACTTCCATCAGTGATGTGTAAAGACCTGGAGTTGTAATGATTGTGACAGTTGTCTCTTGCCTGTATTTACAACTTGGAGATCATACTGTCAAGGCTCAGGTTTTGTGCTGTTCTCTAGTATTGTTGGTACTGTAAGACTTGTACTGCTGTGGAAAGACTACACAGAGCAAAACAGGCAGAGTCTAGAACCATAGCAAAGATTTGTGTTTCATTAAATAGCCATGTGCTACTTAAAAGTATGAAGTAGTTGAAAGAGACCTCTCAAAGCAGGGCTAACAGTAGCACCAGGTCAGGTTTTTATTGACTGGCTTTGTCTAGCCCAGTTTTGCAAACCTCTGAGGATGGAGATCTCTTCCCACCTCACTGGTGATCTGTTCCAGGGCTGCACCACTGCGGAAGCTTTTCCGAACACCCAACCGGAATCTGCCATGACTAAATCCTCCTGCAGAGCAGAGGGAAGGCTTCTTGGTGCGCTGGCCATGTGTCTCCTTTTGTAGCCTGGTGCACTGTTTGCCTTAGTGAGGATGAGAATGCCCTGTTGAACATTCAGGACAGTTTCTGTGGTAACCCTCAGGATCTTTTCAGCAGGGCTGCTTCTCAGTTATTTGCTTCTTTGTAATGATGCAAGGAGTTACGCTGCCCCAAGTGCTGAACTTTGTACTTTGTCAAAGTAAATGTGCTGTGTGTACATGGCACGTGTAGGACCTGGTCTGTGGCTGTGTTGCCCAAGTTGTGCTTTCAAAGGCTTAAATTTTCTCTTTGGAATGTGAATGATTGTTGCTTTGAGTAGTTTGAAGTAGTGGTGCTAGTTCATTTGGTGCTGGAAAGCTCACAGATAGTCTGACGTCTGCCATGCAGTCACCTTGCTTGGGCATGCTAGTCCCTACACACTTCTTTCAGTGACCTTCCCCAACTGCTTGGGAGCTTCACTAGCAAAGTTTAGACCACTGATAGGACCTCAATACACGTTAGGATCCAGGCTGAAGTGGTGGTATAGCTCCACTCTTTCTCCTCTCACTGTAGAAGAGAGTTGCAGGCTGTCTTCCTACTTTCCTGAAAGGATGACGTGGCCTAATTCATTGCCATGGCCTGGCTTTGGCTTCTCTGTGACAGCGCAGCGTTGTTGGGCTGCATGCTCAAGCTGCTTTTCCTGTCACCCTTTTTACAGTGTGTAGGTTGGCTGTCCTCTGCTATTGCAGTACCTTGCCAAGCCCAGTGCTTTGGCCTAGAGAGTGATGGAGTGATTGCCTTGGGAAGTGTGGCAGCAGCTTTGAGTAGGTCTGGTTTCAGAGAGGATGTGGATTGCTCTCCTGGAAGCTGTATGTCTGAATATGCAGATGGATGGGGAGCTGAAAAACAACAGTTCTCAGCTGTTAAGTGCTGTGACTAGGAATGGGTGATTTTTTTTTTTTTCAAATACACATTTTGGTTTCTTGATGTTCCCAAGGAAATCTGAAGCACTGTACTCCTGCTTTCCTGGATTGACTGTTAATGTGGACTAGGCAGTTCCAAGTCCTGCTTATCCTGGAATTTCAAAGGCCAAGTTAATTGTATCGCCCAATCACAGGGTCTGAACATAGTTAAACATGACTGTTACTCAAAACTGTCCTGTATGTCGGCTCTTCTAGAATGTGTTTAACTGTCACTGGAAACCAGGAGTTAAATATAAAATGCCACAGGTGGACCAGGAGTTTGGAGATGGCTCCACTGTGGTTTGGCTTTTAATATTCAAAACCTTATGCTGAAATATTAAGGAAGCTGGGTTTGTGCTCTGGACATGAAAGGCAACGTGGGAATCCATAAATTGGTGTGAATAGATCCTTTTGCTGACATAAACTGTGCTCTACATAGCTTCAATGAGGTAGTGTTTTGTCTAGTGTTAAGGAGTTTAGTACTTTGCATACAGCAGTGTGATGTGAGGCCTGATGTTCCATATTTGCAAAGTGATACTAAGGGTTTTGTTAGGCAAAGACTGTTTTAGAATGGCAAAGCTCCCTAAAGTGATGGGGAGAATATTTTTTTCTGATTTTATGTACCTTAATCAAAATGGCCCTGGGTCTTGCAGAAGGGTTTGCTCCCTCTGGTGGCTGTGCTTACGTGGCTCCTGGGGCTGGAGTTCTGGGGGTAAAGTTTTTCTGGACACTTTAGCAAGTGACAGATGTAGTCATCGGTTTTTTGAAATATTCAGTGTTTGAGAGCGGTTGGCTGAAGGCTTTGGAAGAGTTAATCAAACTCTTCCTGCCTGAGGAGAGGAACAACAAGGAGGAATGAGTTTGTAAAAATGACAGTGCCCAAAAGGGTCTTTCTAGGTGGAGGTGGGTGATGATGGAAAGAGGCTTTTGTGTTCTGTTGTGTTTTGTGCCAAATAGCCCTGACACCAAGACAATAAGGCCAGTGTTTCAATAGCTTTGTGGTATGGGAGTTCAAGCTGTGTGTGCTGAATGTTTTCTAAACAAGGAAACTGCTGTTTCTGCTGAGTGATCCAATTTTTTTTTTCTCCACACAGCGTGAGTGCATCTCAGTCCATGTTGGTCAAGCCGGTGTGCAGATCGGCAATGCGTGCTGGGAGCTCTACTGCCTGGAGCATGGCATCCAGCCCAATGGTACCATGCCAAGTGATAAAACCATCGGTGGGGGTGATGATTCCTTTAACACGTTCTTCAGTGAGACTGGTGCAGGAAAACATGTCCCTCGTGCTGTGTTTGTGGACCTTGAACCAGCAGTAATAGGTAAATACAGTGACCTGTGTAAGAAATTGTAGAACATGCTATAAGATTTGATTTAACTTATGTATTTTTTGACTAAGGGATCCATTTTTCTAGTCCTGCAAAATGTTTTGGGGCTTTTAAGTTTTTACTACATGAAGCTTGCCTTATATGTTCCTAGTGATGGAAAATACTTGACTTTATGTTCATTGAGACTGGCAAATATGTGCCCTGGAACTTCAAAGAATTTAGATATTACCTGCTGCCAGCCTGGGGAATTAAATGGGTGTTCTGAATGTCTTGTGCTCTTGCTATGTGAGGAGCTAGTTATAGCCTCTTGAAATGATATGACATAATGCGTACAGTAGTCAGCAGGAATCTTTTTAAAAGATGTGGCATGTATCATTAAGCAGGGTTTTTTGTACATAGGAAAGATTGCCGTGCTTTCCAAAAACAGTCTTGTGCTCTCTGTAGCTTGAATAGTACTTGCAGAAATGAGTCTCAGTTGCTAGCCTAAATGCAGGGACATTCAAACCTGCACTTTAACTTCCTGTTGTCTTATCTTTGAATAACAATCCACTCTTGTTCTGAAAATCAGTTGTATCCCAAACTCTGGCGACACTGGCTCTTGGTGTTCAGATGTGATTCCATGCATCAGCTGCTGACCAGTCCCACTTTCTATGCCATTAGCTACACTGCCCAGCCCAGAGTGAGCTCCCCTGTTTTGCAAGACAGTTCAATTCCTTGTGTCATGAATCTTGGTTTTGCTCTCACCAATGTGTGTGCCTGATGCAATTCTGCTGGAGCTGGTTTTGTCTGTCTTGCCTTCAGTAGTGATTTGGGGCTCTCATAGAAGAGGAGGTCCGTGTTGCCTGTGCTTGTGCAGTTGCTGTGTTTCTTTCTGCAATACATGGAGAACAGTGAAGGGGAGATGAGTGAATAGGCTTAGGCTCCTTCTCTACACCAAAACTGTGGGTCTCTTGTAACTTATTTTCATAGTAACACCCCAAACCACTTTCTGTGGCTAATATGGTAGAATGAATTTCTGCAGGAGAGCAGAAGGCAGTTGTGTAGGTCAAGGGTGGAAGTGCTGGACTGATAACTTTGAGTTGGGCCAAAGCACCCTTGTCCATACACTAATATCCCCAGGAGCTGTTGCAGGTCTGGCTTTCTGTTTCCTTGAGCCCTGTGGCTGTTGCTTCCTCTGCCGCTGGCCAGGTGGTGGCTCTCAGCAACCAGAAAAGGCTGAGAAAAGAGGTGAAGGAGAGCGGGTGGCAAAGCTCTCACCTTGCCTCTGGGGGTACCTGGTGAGCCTTGGGACAAATGGCAAAAGGTAGTGTTCCAGCACTTGTTAATGATGCAAGTGTAATAGGGGGAGATGAGCAAAAGGCTGTCTTATGAAACGCTTGGCAATATTAAAAAAGTTAGGGTTTTGTTGCATCGTGTGCCTTCCTAGGTGCTAGCTGCCTTTCCTTATTCCTGCCCTGCTTTATTTGAAAATTATTGATCCAGTTTCCTGGGCAGGGCTAGCACCTCTTGTGCATACAGCAGCTCTGCAGCTGCCACGTGTGTCCGCCAGGGATTTCTGGAGCTTCCAGATCAGTGCTGCTCTTAGTGAAAGCTGCAGAACTGCTGTATGTGTGCACCAGGTCTGTGGTGTGGTAAAATACCATCAAGCCTCCATCAAGAAGTAGGGCAGTGACATGTCTGGGAATTCAACACAAGTGTCTTTAAAAATCTACCCCAGATAGACTTAAACACATGAAGGATAGCATGTCCAGGGGAAGCTGTCTCCTAAACTCTAAATTCTTTATTCAGCACACTGTCATACTGCAATGACTGATCCTCTTAACTCTTCCCAAGTTTTGTTACTTCCCCAAGACTCGTGTTGCCCCTACCAGCATCTTTTTTCTTTAGGGTCTGTATTTTTCCTGTTTACCCATATTTCTCCTTTATAACTTAGAGTGGTAATGCAGAAAGTCTTAGCAACGTAGGTATTTTGGTTGGTAGACTTCTCCAAACTGTTTTTTTGTTGCAGCTTGGAAATACTTTAGAGTATTGGATTGTGAACTGCAGTGGTAGCTGGTCAGTCTAAATTGGCTCAAATAGTAACCGTATTTTTAAATTTTGAAACCTGCTTATCTGTCTTCCTCACTCTTTTTCAGATTAAGAAGAATATATGCAAACAGACAACTTCATCTGTAGTTAATAAAGCTCATTGCTTTCCAGCTGATTTTAATTAAAGGATGCAGTACTGCATTAGTGTACAACTCAAGAATGGCTTGAGCTAAACCAGAGTCAAAGCTATGATGAGTGTCTTTGTACCTTTGTGGTAGGACAGAGCTTTAGCCTGCTAGATGTAAGTGCATATTTCTGATAACTAGTGGAGATAATAACTAAATGATTCTCCACAGCTGTAGCTGGTGGAGGATGCTGTGTGCTCATTTGCACAGTTTCTTTATAACACAGCCATTTGTCCTGGAGCTTACAGCTCAGTATTTGAGTAACTGAATCCAAAAGCATCTCCTGTTCCTTTTTAACATTCTTCTCTACCCTTGGCAAAAAGCATGATTAAGGGAAAGGAGGGGATGAGCAAGCAGTGTAGGCCCTGACTGCCCCCAGCTCCACAAGCAGTAAGGCAGCATCCTGGTGGGCTTCGAAAATTAAGGGGGAAAGCAGTATTTCAGATGCTCATCTGCAAAGTGGGCCTGAAGTTGTCTTCAACTGTGGGAGAAGGATTCTGCTGTTACAGTCCCATTTTAAATTGCTCTGTCAGGTTGAAAATGTAAACTTGTCTGTAAAATGGGACAGTTTCTTAAGCAATAACTTATTTTTTCTTAGGTAGTCAACATTTAGACTGTACTAAGTATTGTTGCCTACTGATAGGTAGAAATGAAGCTGCTCTTTAAGGGTGTGATACCTTATTCTGGACACCCTCAGAACGTGATGTGAAAAACCTGCTCTACATAGAAAACTAACTTATAAATAATATTCACCTTATCTCTCCAGATGAAGTTAGGACTGGGACATACAAGCAACTCTTTCATCCTGAACAGCTGATATCTGGTAAAGAAGATGCTGCAAATAACTATGCTCGAGGTCATTACACAGTTGGGAAAGAGATAATTGATCTAGTTCTAGAGCGTATCAGGAAACTGGTAAGACTTTTCTTCACTGAAAGCTCTTATACATCTTTATCCTGTCCTACAGGATTTGGAAATGAGATTATCAAAAGTACATAGCCCTATAAATTGTGCTTTAATTTATTTCATGGTAGCTGAATCTGTGGACTTTGTCTGCATCTGGTTTTATTCCTAGCCAGCTGAGAGTGGTTGGATTAGTCATGTCAGATACGACTTTCACGTGCCCTAAAATGCTGATGATGTGCCCAAAGTTTTATAGTTTCATGTTCAAATTCAGACAGCCAGGACTGAGAATTTTGATTTGCATAGTCCTGCTGGAAAAGGATTGGTTTCTGGCTGGGGCCCTTGCAAGGAAGTTTAAATAGGAGTGTTTGCTTCTGTAGTTTAGACTTGTGTTTGCATTTCCTGCTGTTAAAATTTCTGAATTAATTTTATGGTAATAGCAGTAGAAAAGAAATAAATCTTAGTAAGTTGGGATATTTCAGGCTCCCCAGTACTTTGATCATGTGGCAAATTTATGAAGATGTCAGCTTAGAAGGTTAGAGTTCCCTTTTCAGGGCTGCTGAGCACCTACTTTACTGACCCTGTGTCACAACGGTAAGGAATTCTCACTGCACAAAAAAAAATCCAGGATATACCTCTGGTGCTTTAATATGGAATGCTAGGTGAGTCTTACTGAAACGTGTACCTTTTGCAGATCAAAAGTGCCATTATTCTTGAAGCTTGTCTGCCACTATCTCTCATTAAAGTTAAGATAACTTTGCAGCAGGCTGTACTTTGACCTGAAAAATACAGTCATAATTTCTTTATAGAAGCCTTGGAAGTCCCTGTCACTTCTGGGAATCAAGGAGCACTTGGGATGCTTCTTTCTGAAGACAAGGCAGTCTAGTTTCTTCATCTGAGAAGACTAAACTGGAATGACGCTGTAGTACATTTTTGCAGCTCACTTCCTGAAACGGAGTTACATGCTTACAACTCTTAGAGGGTTGTAGTGCTAGTTCTGGGACAGAGGATTACCCGGGTTTTGTGCAGGTGGAGAGTGTCAAATCTGTATAAGAGGTAGATGGTCTGTAGCTCTTTGAATGTTACAGCTTTTCTTGGTCATGGTTAATGGTCTTGGCCTCAGAATTGGGGGTAGGGGAAGTTTTGAGGTTGTAATTTGAAGTGGAGAGGTCACCCTCCAATATATAGGGGGCTTAAAATAGCCAAGAATACAATGTTTTTTGATCGGGCAATTGCTTGATTACTGGTGGATGAGTCATCAAATTAATTTTTTTACAAGAGTGTGTAGTGATAGGACAAGGGGTAATGGGTTTAAACTGAAGAGGGGAGGTTTAGATTAGAAATGAGGAAGAAATTCTTCCCTGTGAGGGTGCTGAGGCCCTGACAGGGGCCCCGAGAAGCTGTGGCTGCCCCTGGATCCCTGGCAGTGTCCAAGGCCAGGTTGGATGGGGCTTTGGGCACCCTGGGCTGGTGGTGGTGGGGGGGTGGTGTCCCTGCCCATGGCTGGAGGTTGGAACCAGATGATCTTTTAAGGTCCCTTCCAACCCAAACCAGTCTGGGATTCTATGAAGTTCAGTGTTGCTTTCCTGAAGCTTGAACAGTTGGCATGTGTCAGAATTCAGACTTGTCTGTCTTGAGCTTGTTTTGGGATTCTTAATGTCTACACAATTGCTTTAACATGTGTATTTTCACTTTCAGTCTGATCAATGCACTGGCCTGCAGGGTTTCCTGATTTTCCACAGCTTCGGGGGAGGCACTGGCTCAGGTTTTACTTCTCTGCTGATGGAACGCCTGTCAGTTGACTATGGAAAAAAATCAAAATTGGAATTTGCCATCTACCCTGCACCGCAGGTCTCGACGGCTGTTGTTGAGCCATATAACTCCATCCTGACTACCCACACCACTCTGGAGCATTCCGACTGCGCCTTTATGGTTGACAATGAGGCCATCTATGACATTTGCCGTAGGAATCTGGACATTGAACGCCCGACCTACACCAATCTCAATCGCCTCATTGGTCAGATAGTCTCTTCCATTACTGCCTCTCTCAGATTCGATGGTGCCTTAAACGTGGATCTAACTGAATTTCAAACTAACCTGGTGCCTTACCCTCGTATCCACTTCCCGTTGGTAACATATTCCCCGATTATTTCAGCAGAGAAAGCCTATCATGAGCAGCTCTCTGTGTCCGAGATAACCAATGCTTGCTTCGAGCCATCCAATCAGATGGTGAAGTGTGACCCTCGGCATGGCAAGTACATGGCCTGTTGTATGCTGTATCGTGGGGACGTTGTCCCTAAGGATGTCAACGCTGCTATTGCTGCTATCAAAACCAAGCGCACAATCCAGTTTGTGGACTGGTGCCCCACAGGTTTTAAGGCAAGTCTCAAGTTACAGTATGATTTTTTTAACAGACTTCTCATTCAGTGTTGTGGGCTTATGAAGTGTTTTTTCTTGGTAAGGTGTTCTGTAGGTACCTGACTTGTATTTTGAGAAATGGAGCCTTGAGTTCTTACACAGAGCTGTTTTCTTGGGAGTGAAGCACTTTATTCAACTACTGTCTGACTTTGATTATAATCCTGTCAAATGCTACAAAGAAACTCACGGTCTCTTCTGCTTTTCATGTAGGTTGGCATCAATTACCAGCCACCAACAGTGGTTCCTGGTGGTGACCTAGCCAAAGTCCAGCGGGCCGTGTGCATGCTGAGCAACACTACAGCTATTGCAGAGGCGTGGGCTCGTCTAGACCACAAGTTTGATCTGATGTATGCCAAACGTGCCTTTGTTCACTGGTATGTTGGAGAAGGGATGGAGGAGGGGGAGTTCTCAGAGGCTCGGGAAGATTTGGCTGCACTTGAGAAAGATTATGAAGAAGTGGGCACAGACTCGATGGATGGAGAAGATGAAGGTGAAGAATATTAAATACAAGTGAATTGCAAGTCTTTGCCATTTTACTGCCTCTTCAATAGTGGTGTAAATCATGTTAAATAATTGGAATAAACTTCTGGAATCAAGACATTTGGTAGTGTCTGAACACTGTGTACATGCATTAATTGTATGCAAGTAATCAGTAGTCTGGGAGATAAAATTTCTTTCTGAGAAAGATAGTTGAATAAAATAATTGCGCTATAGTTAGATAAGTTCTTGTCCTTAACGCATTGCTATTTGGAAAGCTGATAGTGCGTATTTTCCCCCAGAATACAAGACTAGTATGTGCTTGAGCTTTTGCTGGAAGATTAGTTAGCTACACTTTTTCAAGGCTCTAAAGCTGGTGGAGGCAACAGGAGCTAACCTTTTATTACTCTCCTTTCTTGAGGGTAGTACCAAAAGGTTATCTGAAATAGTTTTCTCCTCTACTTAGACTTAGCATGGGCCAGTAGCTTAGAGATACTGTAACCTGGAAGGGGAAGAGATGTCCAGGCAGGGTGTGCTATAGCATGAGGAACCTGCCACTTCTGTCAGGACCTGTGTGGTTGTCCTGGTTTGTGCTTTGTCCTCCCACTCAAAGAACTGCAGTCCCTGTTTGCTGGATTTCTGTGGAGGTAGCCTTTCACCTGAAGCTGTCTAGAGCAAAATCTCTGGGTTAGCTGGCCAGGGTTCAACACTAGTTTTCCATAAACCTAGTTCTTTTGCAGCAGTCATGAGTCCATGGGTTCAGATATGCAAATTACCATCCTTCTGCCTTTCATGTATGCTGATGTAACAGGAGAAGATTTGGCTCATCAGGTTATCTTCAGGTGTGGACAGCCTCTGTCTGAAGTCTTCTATGTGGCCTGAGTTGGAGCTTTGGGACACAGGGCAGGGATCCACAAACCACAACCTAACTATTTCCAACTCTGTCTTGGAGCTTGTTGACTCTGAGGAATCTCTCCCACAGAAGTAGCAAAGGTGGAATAGGCAAATATGTTAAGATGATGATTGAATACTGAATGTGATTATAGCATACCAAAGGCTGACTCCAAGACTAGATTTGAGCTGGAGAATTCCTCCCTGTCCTACTTCAACCTTATTTATACTCCTTATTCAATAGCAGAGCATGATTCAGGCCAACCCTTGAAGCCTGTGTTAGTTCAAGATGTGTGTACCTGCTTAGCAGGAGTCTTGGCTGTGGTTTGGAAAATGCCTTAACTCCCTTCTGTATGGGAAACCTGCAGTACTTGGGCAATGCTGCAGTATTTGACATCATCTGTAAAGTGGGAATCTTTCCCTAACCTCAGTGTTAACTGTGACTGGGGTGTGCTGCTTCTACTAGATGTTGGTATCACTTTTAATTTGGATTAACAGGCTGCTGCTGTTGATTGAAGGTCTGACAGAGTAACCTGGTTTCCAGGGGCTGACCAGTAACTTGCTTAGACTGAAAACCTGTTGCCCTGAATGACTGTTGTGTTCTTGCAGTGATTGGGTTGAGTCAGTCTGATTTGAAACTAATGTATTGGAGATGGAAGTTACCGATTTCATACAGATGGGGAGAACAATGTTCAGGTTTAAAGCTAGGCAGAGTGCCTCAGACTGTCTTGTCAGCCATGGTCTTGTGCAGAATATACAGATGCTGTATAAATCATGCCTTCTGCCATCCAGCATAGCTGAGCGTGTCTGAAGTTTCAGTGAGTTTCTTACTTGCTTTTGCTTGTGTTTTTATGTTCCAGGGTAGACATGAGTCACTTTGACCAACTTATTTTCCTACTTACTGATTAAGCAAATGTGCTAGGCATAATCCAAGAGACAGTCGCATTTGTTGCAAGTCAGATGACTTCATTTTAGTGCATGCGTTCTGATTTCTGATGTAATGGCGGTGCCCACAGGAGGAATATGCAAAGAACTGTTTCGTGCCTGGCAGATGTCTAGATCTTTGGTGTGAAATCTTGTGCTGCTAGCAGATCATGAAGAATGCTGTGTGGCCACAAGTGCCAGCACTGTAATTTCCTTTTAAAGTTATGTGTACCGGGGGTTGTGTAGGAGTGGATTTCTGAACTGGCCTTCCATGTGGTCTTTTAGCAATGATTTTGCTCTTCTGTCTGGGATTCTTCATTTCATTGTTTGAGGCTGGCATGCTCTGTTTCCTGCTGATGCTGTCTGGGGCTTTTACTGTACATGTGGATTACCCTTACTTAGAACACTGCTTATGTGATGGGAATTGGTTTGTGGTATGTCAAAATGTTTTATCTGGGCATGTACGATGATGAGTCTCTGCAGGACACAGCACTCTAGTGTCCTTGTAAAAGGCTTGTGCATATTGAATGCTGAGCTCTTTGAAAAACCTGGACTGACTAGGGAATCTCATTCAATGTAGGCTTTAGACTTGAGATGCATTATGCTTTTAATTTTTAAAAATAACATGTAATGCTACTTTGGAAAGAGGGTAAGCTGAAACATGACTAGCATCCACTGGGGGAGGGTTTAGCAAGAGGTATTATGTGCCTTTGTTAGCCATTGGTGGACTGAACTGAAAATACATTATACTTTCTCAGCCTCCATCATATTCCAGTTTTCCTTGTTACTGCTAAGAAATGCTGTTGCATTAGCTAGTGGGCAGTTAGCTCTGTGTAGGTATCTGCATGGTGAGCTAAGATAGTGTTTTTCTTAGATAGGGAGCCAAGATAATTAAAGCAGGAAAATCCTGCTAAAACTGCTCTTGCTTCAGCTAGCTGCAGAAGTCCTTAAACACATTATAATTACTAGCTGTATGGTTGGATTAACAAATGGGATCTGTTTCCTGAAATGTAGATCTGTAGTGAATTAAAATTTGGGTGTTAAGAGAATACCTGAAACTTTTGCAGAGGTTAAGATTAGTTCTCGCTGAAAGGCAGAGGCTTTCTTTGCGCTCTGATAAACCTTTCTTTAATTCTAAACTTCAAATGCATGTTGTCTTTGGTAAGAAATCCCCCTATGTCTGCTTTGAAAAGTCAGGTGCTTACTGGCACTGGCAAATGTGCAGGCATTATCTAGTGGTAACTAAATATATCTTTACCTGTGTGGTGACACAGCTTTCTCCAGTATGGAGATTGGCAATTAATAGCTATCACCTGATACGGAATAACTTCTGTGACTCATTAAGAGGAGGAGGAGGAAGTGAGCTGCAGCCCATGGTGAATTGCTGTGAACTTTGTTGTAAATTGCTGGTCTTATCTGCAAGATCTGTTCTAAGATGGTTCTGGTGCCATCCCAGGGGAATGCAGTGCAGCAGAATCTGATTTCCACCCACTGTGCCCTCTGAATAAGCAATATGAATACCTCTTAATGAGTGAATGCCTGTATTATATATATAATTATGTACATTTCTAATCTCTATAGTAAGGATGCCACAGTGTAATTGTATGATAAAAATCTCTGCCTGTTTTAGCGTTGTGGACAGTATGGGTAACATAAGCACACAACTGCACATGCTGCCACCTTCAGCACTTTGAACAAACTTTTCTCAAATAAAATTCAGGAAGGGCTTCTGCCCCGGATACTTCAAACCCTGTCAGATGACACTCATCCTAGCAGCCTGCTGCTGAAAAGCATGAACTTTTTTAGGAGAGCATAGCTCTTGGAGTTGGAATTGGTGAGATTAATGGAATGTGAGTAAAGAAACAGTGTGACTCCATTCTGGTGGAACCAGTAGAGGTAGGGTTGCAAATTATACTGCTCTTGGCGTGGTGTTTTAGGAAAATACAATGCATTATCTGAAAAAAAAATGGATAGTATGACTTGGTATTAAAGATCTCTGGCTTTACCTTCTGCCTTTCTCCACAGTGAGGAGTCAGAACAGCGAATCATGGGCTGTTTAGAGTGATTTCTTGCGAAAATGTTGAGGAAATAGTAAAAAAGCGAGGGGTATAGCATTGTCAATTCATTACTGTGTCAATATGCTGCTGTAAATGCGCATGTAGTTTTTGATTTGCCTTGTCCCAAGGATTCAGTCTTGCCTAGGCCTCAGGTTGGCATACTGCTTTCACTCTGGCGAATTCGCTTAGACGAGGAAGATGTCATTCTGTGTTTGACTCAGCTTTTCAGTCAAATCTGCATGAGCACTGTAACAGTGGATATCTTGACATCTGAAACACAAAGCTGCTAATGTGCTACCCCATGCCATTCTCTTCTGATGTTTTTAGATGCCTGTATTTCTGCCAAATAAAACTTTGTTTGCCTTTGCACAAGGTCGTGTTTTCCTTTATGTAGGAGAAGCTTCACAGAAGTGAAACTGCAGCTGTCAGTACTTATAATGCAGAGCTAGTTTAATGTATTGGGATGGTTTTTTTTCTCTTGCTTGCTGAAATACTGTAACAACCCAAGATTCACATTATTTTGCAGATCTCTTCAGTCAGTGTACTTTTACCTTTGAATTAATTTCTTTTGCAAGCTTGAAGTTTTGGAAGAAAAATCAGCTAGGGTACTAAATGTGAGATACCATCACTTGTACAGGAACTGTGAATTACCAGGGGTTGGGAAAGTACAGAGAAAATGTAATTGAGGCTCCCGTCAGGTATAAGATACTGGATTAGGTGGCTCCTGATCTCACCAGTTCTTCTGTTTATAAGGGGCTACTTCAAAAGAAAAGGTGTTTTTTGTTTGAACTCTGAAAACAGGGACTGAGCCTGTAAACAAACTTGGCAGTAAAGAGCTGAAGAACACTTTTCCATCATATCGCAGAGCCCCACTGGAAGTGCTGCAGGGATCCTGTGTGTATATGGGCAAGGTGATAATGATTAATGCAGTCGTCCTGTCTTGATCTGAACTAAAGGGAGAACTAACTATGTAACATCCAGACTGTGCGTAGACTTTGATCTCCAGATTTCTTCTAAAAGTTGGGCAAGAGGATTAAAGGTTTGTAGTCTCAACTGGCTGTTAATGGAGAGAAGGAATGGGAGCATGAAGTAGGAGAAGTCGTGTTGCTCTGAAGGTATTGTTGATGCTGGCTGACGAGAGGCTGAGAAAAAATACCAGGAGACTAAGTAAGGTGGAAAAAGGGTAAGAGTGACATGAGGAGTGGTGTCTTCTCTGGACCTTTGGAGTCAAGCGAGTCAGTTAAACCCCTGTCTCATCATCTTTCTGATGCCATGTGCCCATCCATTGGCTCTCTTAAGACCCTGCTTTCAATGGCTAGCTTCTTGTGACAGACACCATGTTCACGTATTTAAAGATATTCTTAGTTCATGTGATACTGTTTTGTTTCCTCAGTGATTTGTAAGACTTCCAGTCACTTTTCAGGACCATGTTTCACTGTTTCTCTGCGGCACTCTTCTGGTTTTCCTGGTCTGTGTCAAGACCTGGGAGTATTTGAGCACAAAAAGCTAAATTATTCTTTTCAAATACTTAGTAGAGCACATCAACTCTAAATACTAAGTGTGAGGGTCTGGAAAATATTCCAGAAACATTTAGGAACTACTTTTTTCTAATATTTAGAAAACGGTTAGAAATGCACGGAGATTTAATCTCCAGTGAATAACTTCCTGAGAAAATGGAAGTGATCTTAGTCCCTTTAAAATGAAGTGCAATGTGAGCTGAGTTCTGCTTTAAGGTCTACCCCAGGCTTCTGTGTGATGCCAGTGTTTGTGTAAGTGGTCTCAATTCTGGCCCAGTATGGGCAACAGTGATTGTGTTATGTCAAGTGCAAAATTGAGTGTGTTTTAGGCTGAGGGAAGAACAAGACTTGAAGCCTCATTTTTTGGGTTTCATGAAGTGGGAAGGGAGTCATCCTGAATGGAGGCAGGAATATGTAAATTCACTTTATAAGACTGGGACTGGGGATCAGATGGATGAGGAGAAGTTGAAAAAGGTTTAAGACAATTTTAAAGGCTTGAGTTTCTGCCCATCTGGATACAATCAGCTCCAGAAAGGCTGTCCCAACTGTCTTGCATTAATACTGGTTAGGCATTTCTCCCACTCCAGCTTTGTTACCTTTTGGAGGTGATGGGTGATGTTATTACAGTGCTGGTACACTGTGCTGAGGGCCTGTTCACAGCCCTTCCTAAAAGAGCTGCAGTTCTTCTGAGTGTTACAGGATTGAAATGATGAGATGCTATTCCAGATCTCTCCGCGTACTGCTGTTTAACATCAGTCAGCTGTGCTCCTCTTGTTGAGCAGAGGTCAGTGAAGGAGATAGTTGAGCAGTTCATAACTCCCAAACTCTGCACCTTATGTCTGATTCTAGTGGGTAAGATTCATTTTTTCCAAACGTTCTGCTTGACAATGACCTATTGTTTGAGCTAGATGCACTAGGATTCTTTTGCAAAATCCAGGGGATTAGGGGAAAGGAAATGGGAACAGTGGGCTTTTCCTATCCATTCTAGATGGTAAAATTAGTTCTGAGTGAGTTTCCTAAGGGTCTGTTGAAGGCGCAAGATGTCATGTCCAGAACTCTGCATTTCACTTCTACAGACCCATCCTCATTTATGGGGACAAACTCCTGCGTCTGAAATGGCTGGAACTTTCTGAGAATCTGTTCTTGCCCTGCACTTCTAATCTGGTATTTCCATGAGTTTCTGTTAAGACAGCGGCTTCCCTGAGCTCAGTGGCTGTCAGTGGTCACATTTCCTTCAGAGATGGCTGCTGTGAGTGGCTTGTTTGTGCTTCAAGTTAGGGATGAATTCCAAGTGGGGTTCTTCGGGAAGGCTGCCAAGACCTTTAGCATCTTCATGTTACTTTTTTGTTAGACCTGGCTACGACTGTCAAGTGTTTGATAATCTTACATCACTACCACTTGCAAAAGCTACTTCCAGTCAGTTATATTGAGAGTGGAGATCTTTGTGGCTTTTCAGTTATTTTGAAATCCAGTTTGTAGAATCTGCCGTGGGTGAACGCTGCTGGTGTGCATTGTTTCAGAGATGCCAGTGTACCGGTTTGAGCCTGGCATTGTTTTCCAGTAGTTCTGGAGTTGATCTTGTGTAATTCTGCACAGATTGTCAGAGCTGTCCCCCATGCAGTGTTGCTTTCAGTTTTCTGTCTGTAGCTGCTGTTAAAACAGCTTAACTGGCTATTGCTATCGCAGTCCTCCCTCTTTTCTCACCCATGCAATTGTGGTTTTGCTCTTACACTGCCTCTGGGACTATGTTTTGTGTTAAATTGGCAAAAACCTTTATCCCCTGTTGGGGGAAGAAGGGCATGGTTTTCTTTTGCTGTCGTGAATGAAGGTGGCTCAGTGTAGTTGGGTGCTAGAGCGGGATCAGGGCAGTGTGGGGTACCATGGGTCAGCTACAGCAGCTGGCAAACCCCAGGCTTGACTCTTCTCTGGGACAAAATGGTTTCTGCCTTTGTTCTTCAGCTTCGGTGGAGTGAGTATGTGGAAGGCAAAAGCATGTGCATGTATGTAAGGAAGTGTCCCAGTCACGTCTCAGTACATTATAGAACAGTTTCTGCCATTGTCCACAAATGCTTTTGAAAACGCTGTTAATGTCTTGCAGTAAGCACATATGGCACCCAGAAATGGAGGGTTTCCTTTCCTATGGCTTCCCTCGTAATTCAGGCAACAGTTACTGGCAGTTCTATGCACTGTACTCTTCTGTTTCTTGTTTTACTTTTTGCTGTGTGTTTAGTGTTTATCTTCTGTTTTCAAATTCTGTCTTTCTTTACTTGTTCACTGCTGTTGCAGATATCAACAGTGTGTTTAAGTTCCAGCTTTGTCTATTACAGCATATGTGCACTGGCTTCATTATCTTCACTGCCTACAAGTATTTTAATGTCTAGTAAGTGTGTCTGCATGTGTTAGATTTGCCTGATGAGGCTGAGTGGGGCAGCTTGACTGCATATTGATTTAGACCTTGTTTACTTTTGATTAGGTGTATTAAATACTCACATGTGTTCACTGCAGGCACCTCTCTAAAGCACCTATGTGCTGATACGCCCATTTTCGTGCTAATTGTAGGTGCTGGCAGATCAAGAGCAATCCGTACTTGTGGTCACTGGAAAGCTTTTCTTGTTCTGTCTTGTACTTCTTTGCAAAAGATGCTCTAAATTCCATTGAGGACTTTGAAATTTTTACATCATCAGATGTGTGTAGTTCCAGATATGAATGCTACAAGCTGGCCTTCTTTTGCAAGAATCCCTCACAACTTGGTGCATTCCAAGGGCCTGATTTCTATTTAGTTTGATAGTTTATTGACTGTAGAGCTCAAGTTCTTTCTATTGTCGGGTTGTTTAATCACATCCTTTCCCCTTTGAATGCCTTCTGGCTCCCCAGCTGGTTTTAAACCTGTCTGCCATCTACCAGGTTCTGTATCAGTCTGCTGCCTTGTATGATTCATGTGGCTTCTTACCACCTTTGCTTTCCTAACATTGTCACCATTGTCATCTGTATTGTCTGAAATATTTTCTCTGCCTTAGTTCACATAGTTCTTACACATTCTCCAATTTACCTGAGCAATCTGCAACTACTTCTGCGTGTTTAAATCACTTGTAGAAACAGTTTTCACCCACGGCTCTTCCGCAGTGAATGATAGTGGGTTTAAACCCAAACTTTTTCTGGAGTTCTAACTCCTTGTCTGTTCCACTTTGGACTATAACTTTTTAGTGTACTTTGAGTGACCTGTGAGGTTACGCCAGCACAAGGATCCCCTGAATCCTGTGCCATGGTGCAAGCTAATGAAGTCTCCTTGTTGCCTCTTCAGTGTTACCCTTTATGTGTCTAAAAGCAAGTGAGTCCTGGAGTGTATGTCTGGAGTAATCAAGGGGGATTTCAGCTGTAGTAGAAGCAGGAAGCTTGACTAGGAATTAGATTTGTTAATTAAACACTTTCTGCAAAACCCGCTTCCCTCCTTGCTTGGGCCTGTGTAGTGCCACTGAGTTGTGGAGAGGTGGGCAGCGGGTTTCTCTGGTGGGGTGACGTGTCACCGCTCTGCGATAGCAGGCTTTGCGAGACTGGCGGAAGGTACAGACTGCCATGAGTCTTTTAGTGCTTTTTTAGTGCTGCTTCCACTCACCCTGCGCAGAAACCGCAGCTGAGTTCAGATACTTTGGGGGAACAGTTGTGGCAGGACTTTGTTTCACTGTAGCCAAGGGCTTAGGGATGGAGAAGCTGCAAGTTCATTTTTGAAAGTTTTTTCTGAGGGGAAAAAAAACCAACCCAAACATGCTTTGTGGGTGTCTGCGTCATGGCAGGCTGTATTTCCCGAGTTGCTCGGTTTTGTTGCCAGAGCTTTGTAGTGGGGTTCACGGTTGCAGGCGCTGAGGTCCAGAGCTGAACCGCTCACTGGAGGCTCCCTGTACAGTGGATGCAGAGAAGTAAGGGGGCTTAGGGTGAGGTTACTCTGACCTATTTTAGACACTTGCTTTCAGATAATGCACCTTAAAGCCTCACCCGAGTGCTCCATTGGTGACTGGTCCCTTGTCAGTCTCCACCCTTAACCGGAAGAATCCCACCCTCACCACGTCCTGCCTGGATGCAGATCCTGTCCCACACTGCTGCCATTCACTATTAGCATGCTGAAGAGGAGAAGGTCCAACCTTAATTTGTTGTGTGTGAGTCAGCAGCTGCCTGAGAGCAAAGTGAGGCGTGTGAAACGGCACCTCAGCTCTGCCTTTCCAGCGTTTCCTACGGTTGTGGTTCGCTTATCCTTGTTCTTATGGCAGTCTGGCCGTGGATTTGGAGTAAGACTTTACTCAACCTTTAATAGTAGCTAATGATAGGGTATGGGACTTTAAGAATTTTATTAATAAAGGTAATGCTGAAGGCAGTTGCCCAACTGCAGAGGACTTTCCATATTTGAGCGGAGGTATTTTAGTCCTCCATGTGCTCACCAGCTGTTCTTACCTGTCTATTGACATAGTCCCCACTAGGAGCTGTGTGCAGCTGTGGGACTTCCGTCCTTGGCCAGCTTGGTTCTAGCCCACAAATGAGGCTCAGATTTCCTGCCTGCCCCTTCAGCGTGGCCCCTCTGCACGGTTTCCTGTAGCTGACATCTTCAGCATGCAGTCTGAAGAGTTAAGAGCTGGCGGTGGTGGTCGGGCTTCCCCTGAGTGTAGAAGACACAGAGCAGGCATGTCAGCGCCAAGCAGGGCAGTGGCGTGGAGTGCAGCTTCTGGAAGAAAGGCAGAAAAAGTAGCAGGGCATCTCTGTTGAAACCAATGTTGTAGCAAAAGTTGCCAGCAAAGTACCTGATTCTCCATCTAAGAATGTTTCTGCTGTGACTCAGTTAGCCAGGACAGAGTGTGAGCCAAACAGGCTGGGTACCCAGAGCAAGAGTCAGCGTGATGTCTGAGCTGGGAGTTAGGCTTTTAAAATGTCCCCAGCCTGGTATATCCAGAGTATTCCATCCTTGGAACCAGGATCCTGGGGTTGCACCAATAGGCCTTTTTCTGAAGGAGTGGCATGCATCAGCATCTCCGGGAGCAGCTGGCTTTCTGGAAAATGTAAAACCCTTCTCTAGCCTTGATGATGAAACACAAACTGCTGTGCAGGTTTGTGCAGGCTGCTGGTTTGCCCAGGAAAACTGGTTTGGTTTGATCTGTCATAGATTCTACTTACTAGATCTGTTTGTTCCCAGGAACCTATTTTCTTACAGTGCCAAGAGGCTCAGCATGTTTCCCTCCCTGCCCTGTACTGTGATCATCTAAACACAGAGTATTTTAATTAGGCCAAACTCTCTGCTGATTAAATGAGTGATTTGACTTCAGTGGAGTTTCACTTATCTATGACTTATAAAAAATCTGACTGTAAGTTCCATCTGTGCTGCTGGTTGTCTCTGGACATGATAGCCTAAAACTTGGACTCTCACAGGCAGGATCTCCTCTAGCTCTCTCCCAGGTAATTCTGGAGTGACGCTTGTGTAATAGCAGCTTAAGTATCACTAACTGCGGAGCCTCTGGGAGCGCTTTGCTTAGCTTTTTTTCAGTGGCCAGAGTGCAGATCTCTTCTGCCTGCTTGGAGGCCTGGGGTATAGTCTTTCCTAAAGCTCATCTCAGTGTTCCTGTTGTCCCAGGCTGCTGCAGCCACCACTTGGTGGATGCCAGAGGAACTGGCTGCAGTGGAAGTTCTTGCTGTGTTACTGGATTACACCGAACAGATGGCAGGCTGCTGGGATGAAAGGTGTCCTTTCCTGACAGAGGCCCAGCTCCTTGCTAGCTACTCCCCTTCATGCCTGCCCGTTCTTAGCGCTGGAATTAACAGCTCTGTGATGTGTGCCTGGAAGCCAGTGGGTAACTTCAAAGTTACCCAGTATCAATTGGAATTAATGCTGAGTTAACTAGAATTACTCTTTGCACTGGTCCCCAGCCTTTGTCTGAAAAAGGAATGGTGCTGCAGGGTCCCCATAGCATGGGCATGTACCTAAACGAGAGAGAGATTAATCTTTTGGCTTTTTGCAGTGTCTGAGTTGGGTATCCAAACCCAAGCCAGGCAATATGGGCTTTATGAACAAGGTGCTCCAGACATGATGGCCAGTGTGGAAGAGTGGAGGGGAGGCTGTGCTAGGAGGAAAGTTGACAGTATGGTTCCCATCCAAGAATCACAGAATCCTTAAGGTTCAACAGAGACCTCTAAGATCAGTGAGTCCAACTGTCAGCGCAGCCCCACCATGTCTACCACCCCCTGTCCCGCAGTGCCATGGCCACATGCTTTTTGAACTCCTCCAGGCTGGTGACTCCCCCCCCCTCCCTGGGCAGCCTGTCCCGAGGCCTGACCACTCTTTCACTGAAGAAATCTTCCCCAATCTCCAACCTAAACCTCCCTGGGAGCAACTTGAGGTATTTTCCTCTTGTTCCATCACTTGTTGCTGGGGAGCAGAGACCAACCTCCTCTCCCCACCCCTCCTGTCAGGGAGCTGCAGAGAGTGATCAGGTCTGCCCTCAGCCTCCTCTTCTCCAGACTGAACCCCCCAGTTCCCTCAGCTGCTCCCCCCAGACTGGTGCTCCAGCCCCTTCCCCACCCTGCTGCCCTTCTCTGGGCATGCTCCAGGGCCTTGATGTCTGTCTTGCACTGAGGGGCCTGAAATGACACATAACTTGTGCTGGGCTCTGGTGGGGCCACACCCCAAGGGGATGATCGCTTCCCTGCTCCTGCTGGCCACCCCAGCCCTAATACAAGGAAGAAAACAAAAAAATTTGGTAAACATCCCAATATCCCTACAGTTGATGGGACTTCCTGCAGACAGAGGGGCTGTGAAGAAAACTGTGCAGAGCGATGTGTTCAGGGATGCTCAAATGTGCGGGGTTGTGGACGGGTGCTGTATTCCAGCATGGGACGGGGCACGACCGGGTGAGGGTGGATGGGTTTTCAGGAGAAAGCCCCTGACCTAGGGAAGGGTACTCGGCTTCAGCCGGAAGCCTTGGTGCTCCTTGCCCTGGCCAGCCTGATCCCTTATTTCCTGCTGTGTCTGCCAGGTCACTGCCAGCAGCTGCGGTATCTCCGGGGTGTAATACTGAACTGCAGCAAACGGGGAAATGCTGCTCACTGGGAACAAAATTAACAAGCTTAAAGAAAGCCTATCTAATAAAGGGTTTTAATTAATGACAATCCACTGAACCATGAAGGAGGAATGTCTACATTCTCATTCCAACCGAGAGAAATCTGCTTTCCTTTCTGGAGTTTGTGCTTCTGTAATACTTGGGGAATTCATCACCGAATCCAGCGCCACTGATTTTGAAGCCAGACAGTTCTGTGCCACGTTAATCCCCTGAACACAACAAACGCTCTGCAGATGCCACAGGAGGAGGAGGGTACAGGAGAAGGCAACATGCATGAGTACATGTTTGTGTTGATGAGGCGTTTCCGTGAGCAGGTAGCAAGGTGGAAAGACAAGAAAGATGCCTGATGGGGTGTTCAGACCCTCCGGGGCTTACTGTGTACCTTGAACCTCCATCTTCTCCAGACCTGAGCTGCCTTGCCCTCCCTTCAAGGCACCTGCTTCTCCTCCTTGGGTCACTCTTGATCTCCCTGCTCTGCTCGCTTTTGGATCTTTGTAGCAAGTGCTTTTTTCTTCTCCACCATAAATTCCCAGGTAAAGCACCCGTGTTGTGAGTTTTTCCATCAGTGCCCCTTGGAGGCCTTTGTCTGTGAACGTGGCAGCAGGCTGGTCCTGCTAGACGGGGGCCTTCCACCGCTGCTGGGATGACTCCTCGGGGGGTCGCTACCAAAAACCCCCTTTGCCTGACAGCAGAGGCCACCAGCGTTGAAACACCCTTGAAACTCTTGGGGAAACTCTCAGACCCAAAGTCAGAAAAGTTGTGGTGCTGAGGTGTTCTCCTCTGCCAGAGACCCCGGAGTCGTGGATGTGATGCAGAGCCGCTGTTTGCAGCTCGGTTCCCTCTCCAGGTTGTGGTACAGGTGATTTGTACTGGAGGTTCCCTTGGTGCAAAATGGAAGCGTAAACCCGACAGGGTGTGTTTTACATGCCTGATTTAAGATTTCTGACCCTGTTCTTGCCCAAGGAAGTGGGTTCATTGAGTTCTGTCAGCTGCAGACAAAATTCAGCAAAGGAAACAGCAGGAGCCTCCTCCCAGAGGTCACGGAAGCCCAAGCTGCTCCTGATGGCCGAGGTCTCTCAGGGCCCAGAGCCGGGCTGTGGCCATAGGGCCGGGTCAGCGTGTGGGTCTTGGGCCCTGCCGGGGACCTTCTGCAGAGCTTGGCTCGTGGTGCTGGCTACGGAGCCCTCTTAGGAAGGCTGATCCAGCACCCTGCCCTGGCCTGCCGCTGCCCCGAGCCCTCGGGCCGGGGCCCGCGCTGCCTGGCGTGACGCAGGCGACTGGTTCCCGTGCTGCGGCCGGGTGCTTCGCCTGCTCCGGCTCTGCAGCCCCCGTGGGTTTGCAGCTGGGCGGGCGCCAGGGGTGGGGGATCGCTCCCTTCGCCCTCGTCCCCACGAAGGCTCTTGACAAAAGCTGATTTCATTTTTTCCTCTCAGTTTTTAAGCGAGAAGAATAAGGCTCATCCTCTTAAGCCGGCAGCGAACACCCCGTGTGACGTTT
>VWZZ01008448.1:0-20124 GCA_013399095.1 Psophia crepitans
CCTCCTTTCACCAAAGTCTGACATAAAGCACAAATCCAGATATACTGAATACTATGTCAAATGCAATATTTTGGAAACTTATTCTTCCTACTTGGGTCCCCTACACCCTACAAATGGCTTACTGTATCCACTCATGTAGCTTCAATCTTAAGTTTATGCTTGCCTTGTCTTCTTCTGTGTCTGCCTACAGTATCTGAAAGCATTACTGGACATGTGGGCATGTATGATGCAGATTTTAGTCTCAATTTCAAGATCATTGTGCCATGTCCTTATGCCAAGGAATTCAACGACCTTTCTGCTTGTGTCATTCTAACACCTCTGGCTTGCAGTGGCCTCCTCCCTGAGCTTTCCAATCATTCTTGAGGGTCATCTACTACTCTTCTTGATGTCACAATAAAGAATAACTCCCATGAAAGCTAGATGACTAGAAACAAAGATCTTCAAAGGGGAGCAATCAAACAAAATATTGATATTGTTTGACCACCTGACAAGATTTGAGTAATTTGAGTTTTCTCCCATACACAGTGATTCATAAGAACTGGAACAAGTTTGTCCACCTCACAGTCCTCCTGCGATGAAATGGGCTGCCTTCACTGTTTTCACATGTCACTGTCAAGAGTCTGACAGCACTAACAGTCAATCAGAAACCTCCCCTTACTGTTTAAACTGCCAGGCTGATTTCTTGAATTTCTTCATTAGGATGTAGATTGCCTTCTGCAGTGAGAATTTTATTTTTCCTCTTGTAGGAAAGAAAAAGTACCTCCCAAATCCTTACACAAATGGATAGCAATTTAAACAGTTATTAACTACCCAGCAGCTGGAAGAAATGCTAACCTCAGGACTGGAAAATGAGTCTGTCATGTTTAAATGCTGGAAGGACCTCTCTGTTATTGTGGTTGCACAAGCAGACCAAACAAGAAGGACAAAGGATGCCCCACCTGGGGATGGATGAGGAGCTGACCAAGTGCTCATGGGTCAGGATTAAAGGGAGTGCAGGGACAGGTGCCACTATAGTGGGGGGGTCTGCTACAGGGCACCCAATCAGGGAAATCGGGTGGATGAGGACCTCTATAGATAGATAGGAGCAGTCTCATGTTCGAAAGCCCTGGTCCTCGTGGGGGACTTCAATCACCCTAATGTCAGTTGAAGGGACAACACAGCAGGGCACAAGCAATCCAGGAGGTTCCTGGAATGTGTTGATGGTAACTTGCTTCTCCAAGTGATAGATGAGCCAATAAGGAGAGGTGCCATGCTGGACCTTGTTCTCACCAACAAAGAGGCACTGGTGGGGAATGTGAAGATCAAGGTCAGCCTTAGCTGCAGTGGCCATGGGGCAGCAAGGAGGGCAAACAGCAATCTCACTAGCCTGGACTTCAGGAGAGCAGACCTCGGCTTCTTCAGGGACCTGCTTAGTAGAGTGTCATGAGACAAAGCCCTGGAGGGAAGACGGTGCCAAGAAAACTGCTTAGTATTCAAGCATCACCTCCTCCAAGTTCAGGAGCCATGCATCCTAGCAAAGAAGAAGTCAGGCAAAAATGTCAGGAGGCCTGCATGGATGAACAAGGAGCTCTTGGACAGACTCAAACACAAAAAGGAAGCCTAGAGAAGGGTGGAAGCAAGGGCAGGTAGCCTGGGAGGAGTACAGAGAAATTTTCTGAGCAGGCAGGGGTCAGGTTAGGAAAATTAAAGCCCTGACAGAATTAAATCTGGCCAGATATGTTGAGGGCCACAAGAAAAGCTTCTATAGGTATGTCAGCAATAAAAGGAAGACTAGGGAAAATGTGGGTCCTCTCCATAATGATACGGGAGACCTGGTTATCCAGGATACAAAGAAGGCTGAGAGGTACTCAATGACCTTTTTTCCTCAGTCTTCACTGGCAAGGGCTCTAGCCACACCACCCAAGTTACGGAAGGCAAAGGCAGGGACTGGAAGAGTGAAGAACCGCCCACTGTAGGAGAAGATCAGGTTCAAGAATATCTAAGGAACCTGAAGGTGCACAAGTCCATGGGACCTGATGANCATGACATCCTTCTCTCTAAATTGTAGAGACATGGATTAGACAGGTGGACCACTCAGTGGATAAGGAATTGGCTGGATGACCACACTCAAAGAGTTGTGGTCAATGTATCAATGTCTAAGTGGAGAACAGTGACAAATGGCGTTCCTCAGGGGCCAGTGTTGGGACTGGCTCTGTTTAACATCTTTGTCAGCAACATGGACAGTGGGACTGAATGCATCCTCAGCAATTTTGGCAACACCAAGCTGTGTGGTACAGTCAAGATACTGGAGAGAATGGTTGCCATCCAGAGGGACCCTGACAGGCTTGAGAGGTGGGCCCATGCAAACTGCATGAAGTTCAACAGGGGCAAGTGCAACGTCCTGCAAATGGTTGGGGCAATCCCAAGCACAACTACAGGCTGGGTGGGGAATGGATTGAGACTAGCTCTGAGGGGAAGGACTTGGGGATGTTCGTGGATCAACATGAGCCAGCAATGTGCACTTGAGCCCAGACAGCCAACTAGATCCTCGACTGCATCAAAAGAAGAGTGACCAGCAGGTTGAGGGTTCTCCCCCTCTACTCTGCTCTCTTATGAGACCCCACTTGGAGTACTGTGTTCAACTTTGGACCCTCCAACATAAGAAGGAAGACTTGGAGCAGCTGGAGTGAGTCCAGAGGAGGTCCACAAAGATGATCAGAGGGCCAGAGCACCTCTCCTATGAAGACAGGGTGAGAGTTGGACTTGTTCAATCTGGAGAAAGAAGTTTTCAGGGAGACCTTACAGCAGCCTTCCAATACCTAAAGGGGGCCTACAGAAAGATGGAGAGGGGCTGTTTACAAGTGCAGATAGTGATAGGACAAGGGGTAATGGTTTTAAGCTGAAGATTTAGATTTAGATTTAGATTTAGATTTAGATTTAGATTTAGATTTAGATTTAGATTTAGATATGAGGAGGAAATTTTTTATGAGGAGGGTGGTGAGGCACTGGAACAGGTTGCCTAGAGATGTAGAAGATGTCCTCTCCCTGCAAGTGTTCAAGGCCAGGTTGGATGGGGCTTTGGGCAACCTGAGCTAGTGGAGGGTATCCCTACCCGTGGCAGGGGGGTTGGAACTAGGTGATCTTTGAGGTCCCTTCCAACCCACATCATTCTATGATTCTATAATGGTCACATTTCAAACACAGTCCTAGGCCTATCTTTTTTTCCTTTAGTTTCATCTTTTGCACATTTTCAGTATTTCATGGAGATAAAGAAAGCTCAACGCATTGGTAAAGTGACACAAAACATACTTGAGAAATTTGTCTTCCTTCAGAAAAAAACATTTCAATTTAAATATTCATTTCTTCTCAGTATCTTTGTCTCGAGGGATTTCTTATATAGATTGTGCAGAGCTAAAGACTGAAAATCTGCATTTAGATAGAAATCTCAGGAAAGTGTTTCTATACAAACTAAGCAGTATTGCTTTTTTATTCCTTCCAGTATGACATGAAATAATTTTTCTCTTCTGTTCCTTAAACAATGACAATAAAGTGGGGTTCAGAGTCCCCTAAACACTTTCAGTGTAGAGCTATAATAGATCTAATTTCATATGATGAACCAACCTTCTTGTATCAAATACCCCCAAAGCTATATTTGTCTGTTTTTTTTAAATATCCTCTGTGTTTCATTCAAGTATGACGACCATATTAGATGTCAGTGGGAAAAAATGGGAGAGCTAAGGAATAAAATTCCTTTTATATTTGTGCACAAGGTCTTGCTGCAGTCTACATACTGTGAAAAAAGGTTGAAACAGACTGATGGCACTTTAATAGGTTTTCCTAGATTTCAGTGGTTGTCATTTGTTTTCAGTCAATAATTCACGTGGTTACAGAAAACACCACCATTGATTTTTAGTGTAGCAGTACTTGAATAAAAGGATTGTAAAATGCTTCATAACCTTTTACACATGCTGGGACAAATCCTACCCCAGCTCTTGTCCCAGGTGATATCACCGATTTCACAAGGGCTGGAAGAGACCCAGAGGAATGACGTTGGAAGTAATGTATGTATAGTCTGTATGAGAAGAGAAATGCCTTGTTCACTTGTGGACTACCAGCTGCAAAGAAGAGGGGAAGAACACAGTCTGAGAGCAAATTAGCAAATTAGCAAAATGCTCTGAATGATCCCATGTGCTTTCTTGGAAAAACAACGACCCACTTGAAAGGAATAAGGATTTTCCCACTGACATAAATGGTAAGTTTATCATGGCCTTCTGCAAGACAAAAAACAGTCTTTGCTTAAAGGGCAAATTAATGAAAGTCACTTCTGTAGCACCCAGCATATCCATAAGTTACAGCAAAATGTCCTTAACATGGCCAGGATTGTTCATACCAAATCTACCAGACACTAAAATAATAGGCAGATTTAATGAAGTGAACTCACAGTCAGCGGTTTTCCAGGAACCACGCATACCTCGATGCTGATTATGATTTCCAGAGAAAACAAGTCAGTCATGTAATTGTGCTTTCAGTTAATAATGGTATGTGCAAAACAGCTTCCTCAGAGTTGTGTTTTCAAGCGTTGTGCTTATGGTAGGGACAGATTTGCAGCAGATGGCTCCCAAAAGGCCTTTGTTATAGAAAATTATAGCTTGGTGATCACAAGTTACTTTATTTTATGAAAAACATGCAGAAAGCTCAGCATCATTTAACATGTTTCCATGTTAATTAACCTAATAAAACTTGAGATCGGAAAGACAGAAGATAAGGCAGCTTGAATGGTCAGACCCCAGAGTGACATATTGCGATAAGCAATGCTGTCCTGGACACATCATTGTCAAGCTGCAGGTGTCAAAGGATTCATTGTAGTGCTGCCCTTCAAGAGAAGGAAAATTATTTAATCATCATCTTCTGAAGAGAAACCAGATTTGACTGGTGTAAGTTACAGGATACAGAAACATCAAGAAGGAAAGTGACAGTTTTTCAGAATAAACACATATCTAAACAGCGTTGATATGCCTCTTGTTCAGAGATGGGTCTGAGAAAACCAGATGCTGGAGGCATGCCTCTCATTCTTCCTTCTCCAGTTTTTTATGTTGTCTGCTTCCTTTCCAGTGCATGCTGCAAGCTGTAGTATTGGGCTTTAAATCCTTCAGGTGGCTTTAGGAGACTAAAGGATATGGGACTTCTAAAATTAATGTCACTCTGCTGAACTTTCCCTTCCTGAACTGTTCTCTCGCTCCAAAAGGATGCTGTTCATGAGACTGTTACATGAAAGCTACCTAACAGCCTGTCCAATCCAAGCCATGATGCACAGTTTCCAGTAGTGTACTTTTCCAAGCATTAAAGAAAAATAATTATCAATACTTAAAAAAAAAAAAGCTCCAGTAAAGGCATTTAGCATTTAGTGGAGTTGTATTCTTCTGGAGTTTATCAGTAAGAAAAGTTCTATGATATTTATTTTGATCTGTACAGACCTAGATATCTTTCTAAAAAGACGAAAAAGAGGAAAAAAAAAATCTTCCATACAAGAGAAGTCACAGAATCACTGAGGTTGAAAGAGACACCTTGAGATCAACTAGTTCAATCTTTCAGATTATTCAGGCTCAGCTAAAGACAGTTACCCAGGAACATATCCAGTTGGGTTTTGAAACTCTCCAGGGATGAAGAATCCACAACGTCTGTGAGCAACCTAACCCAGTGTTTAATCACACTCACAGTGAAAATACGTTTTGATGTGTTCAGACAGAACCTCCTATGTTTCGGTTTGTGCCCACTGCCTCTTGTCCCATCTCTGCATCCCTCAGAAGAGCCTGGCTCCATCTTCTTTACTCCCCCTATATGTCAGATGCTCCAAGCCCTTCACCATTCAGCCTTTCACTAGACTCTCCAGTATCTCCATGTCTCTCCTGGACTGGGGAGCCCAGAACTGGATTCAACATTCCAGATGTGTCTCACCAGTGCTGAGCAGAGGGGAAGGATCGTATCCTTTGACCTGCTAGAAACAATCCCCCTTCTGCTGTGCAGGATGCTGTTGAACACCATTGTTACAAGGGCACATTGCTGGCTCACAGTCAGCTGCTTGTCCACCAGGATCCCCAGGTCCTTCCCAGAAAAGCTGCTTCAGCCACAAGAGTATTATGCAGCATTAGAGCTGTTAAAGAACCTGTAAATGGTGCCATTTCTTCTGAGTGTGCTTTTTTTTCTGCAACAGGAGACAGTTGGCTTAATTGTCTTCTGTTAAGACAGATGAAGATCTTACTGTCAGTTGAAGAATAAAGAATATTTAATTCTTTAAAATGGCATAATTTGTGATATTATACCACAGGCTATATAGAGAGTTCTGCTTTTACTTAACCTACTAATACACCTTTTGATTTACTTAAAGCCAGAATTGCTCACTAGGGATTGAAGACATCTGAACTGGAAAATGAGCCTTTCAGTCACTCCATCTCAGCTTTAGATGAGAAATGAGTCTGAAGATTGTTCACTGAAAACATCTTTCTCATTCCCCAGAGCTTCATTTATAGGAACTGAGAGCGTTAGTGCCCAGTAAGAAATTGCCTAGATGATATTTAACCAGAAATCAAATGACTATCTGTTTCCAAACCATTCTAGTCAGTCAGGGTGAGTTTTTCTGAAGTAGATTTTTGCAGGACACAGAAATGGAGGGAAGGTTAGCAGAGTATTACCCCCTCTGCTAGCACTAGTTACTTCTTCTCAGGTTCCAGCACAGAAAATCAGTCCAGTGTAATGTCAGTTTTGCTTTGGCTCTTCTGCTCCATGCACGAGATGCAAGGAAACAGCTGTGCAAGAGCAAGGCAGTGTATATCCTGGCTTATTTGAAGCTTCCTGCACCATGGCACATCTCAATATGAGTGGAAAGGGGACATCCCTAACAAAAATGTGTAAAAGCATACAGCACCTGTTCGTGTGGCAGTTGTATCTAACCCAGAGCCTATAAATCCAGTAACAATAAAGAATATGAAGGCACAGTTGAGTTTCTACCTCCTGGACAAGAAGTGGGACCTAAGTTTTTCAACAACTATCTGACCCTAATTGTTAGAGCTTTCATGGAATCATAGAATCATCAGATCATTAAGGTTGGAAAAGACCTCAAGGATCATCTAGTCCAACCATCCCTCCACCGCCCATTGCCCACTAAACCATGTCCTTAAGTGCCACATCCAAGCTTTCCTTAAACACCTCCAGGGATGGTGACTCCACCACCTCCCCGGGCAACCTGTTCCAATGCCCGACCACTCTTTCAGAGAAGAAATTCTCCTAATCTCCAACCTAAACCTCCCCTGGCACAACTTGCAGCCATTCCCCCTTGTCCTGTCACTAGTTATCTGCGAGAAGAGGCCGACCCCCAACTCACCACAACTCCCTTTCAGGTAGTTGTAGAGGGCAACAAGGTCTCCCCTGAGCCTCCTCTTCTCCAGACTAAACAAGCCCAGTTCCCTCAGCCGCTCCTCATAAGACCTGTGCTCCAGACCCTTCACTGGCTTTTTTGTCCTTCTCTGGACATGCTCCAGGTCCTTGATGTCTTTCTTGTGGTGAGGGGCCCAAAACTGGACACAGTACTCGAGGTGCGGCCTCACCAGGGCTGAGCACAGGGGGACGATCACCTCCCTGCTCCTGCTGGCTACACTTTTCCTGATACAAGCCAGGATGCCGTTGGCCTTCTTGGCCACCTGGGCACACTGCCGGCTCATGTCCAGGTGAGCGTCAACCAACACCCCCGGGTCCTT
This sequence comes from Psophia crepitans, assembly GCA_013399095.1. Classification (NCBI taxonomy): domain Eukaryota; kingdom Metazoa; phylum Chordata; class Aves; order Gruiformes; family Psophiidae; genus Psophia; species Psophia crepitans. The sequence goes on from VWZZ01008448.1 coordinate 7,731, forward strand.
TTCCTCTGTAGAGCTTTCCAGCCACCCCGCTCCCAGCCTGTAGCGCTGCCTGGGGTTGTTGTGGCCAAAGTGCAGGACCCGGTACTTTGCCACATTGAACCTCATCCCGTTGGCCTCTGCCCAGCGATCCAACCTGTCCAGGTCCCTCTGCAGAGCCATCCTACCCTCCGGCAGATCAACACTTCCCCCCAGCTTGGTGTCGTCTGCAAACTTACTGAGGGTGCACTCAATTCCCTCATCCAAGTCATCAACAAAGATGTTGAAAAGGATGGGCCCCAGCACCGACCCCTGGGGAACACCACTCACAACTGGTCGCCAGCTGGATTTCACTCCATTCACCACCACCCTCTGGGCCCGGCCATCCAGTCAGTTATGAAACCAGCGAAGAGTGTACCTGTCCTTTCTTCCACTTGGCTGTCTTTACCATGCCTTCTCTGGATCTAGCCACCTCATTCATTCTTGGCTGTGGGGAGGGGGAACTAGCAGGGCAGGTCATTTCAGGCCTTCTGCTCTCAGTGGTCAGGGAGGATACTGGCTCCTTAAATTGCAGTACTTCTCATACAGCTATGTACTGGTTTCTTCTACGGGCCCATGGTTTTCCACTTCAACCTGGAGAAGTAAGTTCAGATGTTTGGGCTCAGTTGGAATAAGAAAGGTATTTTGTAAAATTAGGACATCACCGACCACAGATGTTGAAACAGATTGAGACACGCAAAGTGTGTCACTATGTGAGAGACAGATGATGATACAGAGTTTACCTAGAAGATAAAAAGAAGTGTTCTCTCCAGACTAAAAAAGATATATTTCCATACAGAAATGTATCAGTACTGGCTCGAAAGCGTTGCCAGAAAGCAGCAGAAATTCTCCCAAGATGACCTTGCTTTGCCCAGTAAGCAGTTCTACTTCCCCTATTCAGAAAGTGCTAAATTCATTGCTACTTCATGGTGCTGGCTCTTGGTGGTATTCCTAGGGCCTTCTCTGACCTTTACATGACAGAGGAATGCATTTGGAGCTGAGTATCTCTGCTGTCCTGAGATCCATAGGGTCCTGACTTTATGTCCTTGCCATCTCAGACTACTGCTTGAAAGAGCACTGCTTCAGACAGGTTTCCCTGTGACAGCATCAGGACAAGATATGTTGTCGTTCTGTTATTCAGTGCTAGACTGGCAAGTACTGAAACACCTGCCTTCTCCAGTGCCAAATCTGCAGAGATGAGCTGGAGATAGAAAGAGTTAACCTACCAGCTCCAGAAGTTTTGATGAAGCCTTTTGACTGTTACATCTATATCTTGGGGTTTGCTGTGAATTAATGCTCCCCTCTGACTCTTCTTAGTGACCAACTTGTTTCCTAGGCCGCGTAGTATAAGGGGGCTGGCAGAAGCAAGCAGAGTGACTGCACACCCATTGTTTCCTTTCAAGAAGGAGCTGTAACCACTGTGAAGAATAAGGCATTGCCCAGACATTGGAAAATAGCGTTAAACTTGTTGGGGAGACTAAAATGTACTGATCATGGTCTGATTGTGTCTTGCAGAACAAACTTTTCCTAGCTGCTCAGGTCATGCTAACAGGAAGATAACATGCTAAAAAGTCCAAGCCTTCTACCTACCAGCAATTCACACAGATGGGAATCAGTCCTTGGGTTTGGGAGTTGCTAGGCAGTGAAAGACAGCCAATTTGAGGAGCCGATTAACTGCAATTTGGTTAGCAGATTTTGCAGAGGTGAATCCAGACATTAATTCTTCTACAACTGGCATAACTGCATTGATGGAAACGGGTCTTTACAAAGACTCTTCTAGCACAAGGGAGGAGAAGGTGATGCTGCATTCAGGGGCTGACCCGAGGGCTCAGCCTTGCCTGCTGACACTGCTGTGGCATCCTGAGTTAAACAGGCTGCCAGGTACATGGCTCACAGCCACCAGCAGAAGATGGTAAGGTGTCAGGCCACCCCGCAAGTCTGCAAGAAGTGACTTTTCAGCTGTATGACTTATAACATTAGGTCTGAAAAGAATGTCAAGCTGTTCATAGCACCTCAGAGCTGAGCAGGCTGCTTCCTACACTTCGCATGCGTGATTTATTAAAGCTCCTGATTTAATGAGATCTGTTTAGTTTCTAAGCCCTTAATAATCCAGGGCTCTTCCATAGCCATCCTTTTAAATTTTCAACACAAAGAGTTTATTCAGTGACAGCTTTAAGCCGACTGATAGGTGATCAGTGCTCTCTGGGTGGCTGTCTGTCTTGTAACCTGACACAGAAAGGAACCCTCTCTGTGTATGTGTGTATATCAGATTGCTCTTGACAGAACATGTTATTCTGGAGTTCTTCAGCAAATACTCTAAGCACCAGCGGCTCTAGTCACATGCAGGTTCACTACATTCTTGTCTTAAGAATTAGCTTATTGTTAAATGAGCATTGTAAATAATCACTTCAGAGCTTCGGGAACATTTTATTTGTTCTGTCACATATACCAGCACGGGAATATCCATGCATAAGACAGATGTTTATCCATGTTAATTTACATAGACTGAGCTCCTGACTTCTGCAGTTGAGAGAAACAAAATGCACTTATGAGAGAAGAATAAGCTTTGATACTTCTTCTCCCCTCACCTCCCTAAGCCTTTCAGAGATGGTTTTCAGTTGTGATATGTTCATTGAAGCCTTGGTTTTGAGGCAATTAAGGCCAATCCCAAGGCAAGTGAAAGGCATCACTAAAAGTCATAGACCCAGGCTACTCACAAAGGCAGTAAAATATTGCATGAAAGCAACTGAGGAAAGAAACATGCATTCTTAAGGCAGCAAGGACGCTCTGGTGTGATGGGAAAGAACTTTGTGTGACCTCCAGAAGTTGAAGTATCTCAAAGATGCTCAAAATCTTTGTTTTGAAGACAGTTTGAAAAGGGACAAATGATGCTCTTATCCCACATCCTTAGAAAAACCTCTTGATCTTTAAGTAAACACCACGCAGACATGGACACCTCTTCCAGGAAAAAAGACTATATGAAACATGCTACATATTTGCTGTTAGGTTTCTTTTTCCCTATTCAAGAAAAAAAAAAAAGAAAAAGTGCCAAAAAAACCACCAAAAACCCACAAAATAAAACAAAAAAAAACACACCAAAAATTTTCTTACATTCAAATATTCAAAAACATTCAAAGTTTTAGTATGGCATCGTTGAGAAATGTCATGTACTTAAACACCTTATACAAACAGTAAGGATTATTGACAGGTTTTCCCCAGACTCCTGTGTTCAGTGCAGGATATTTGTAAACCCCACCACCTGAATCAATTATTCTTTCTCAACTTGAAGAGCACAGATGAGAAGTTAATAGGGTTACTTCTTGAGAAAGTCTCTTTAATCACCTCTTAAGACTACAGGATTATATTCTGAAAATGAAAAATGTCATTCAGTGACAACCACTGCATAAAATCTTGTCTTGCCCTGCTATGTAATGAAATCTCTTGAACTTTCAAATGTGTTAAAAGTGTATTTTTTGTGTAGTCTTGGACTGACAGAGTTTTGGACTCAGAGTCACTGGTACATCACTTCATATGGCCATTTTGAATTCATGACACATTTCTGACTCTGAGTCTTTCCATTCAGAAAATTGGAATATGAAAGCAATCTTTCTATGTAAAATGCTTTGGCAGTTAGAAATGGAAATAAATGCACTAAAAACTAGCAACGTATAATGGTAATTAGTAACACACCATTTAAAAAAATTTCTTTAGAACTAATGAGCATCTAATGTAGTATTTCTCAGCAGTAAACTTGCCTATCAGCTTATCAGAAATATAAACACTAATTGCATTTAGAAAAGGAAGACATTCAGATTATTACATAAATTTCATCTTAGTGGAATAACACTCTTGGAAAAATTAAAAAAAAGTGCCAATTTTCAGTGCTATGCCAAACTATGTAGCAACAAGGTAGTTAGTTTAATTCAGTAAAAGCCTAATGCTACTGAAGTCAGGGTGAATTTTGACACTGACATAAAACCAAATATTCTTTCTCTATTATTCACAAAGACCCTGTCTGTTGCTTGTACAAGGTTATAAGGATTCTTGAATGAGTAACACTGGGTTATTTTGACACTGAAATGTCATACGAAAACAGAAAAAAAAATGGAACTTTAAAACTGAGAAAGAACAATAGCACACAATTTCATTAAACATTTCATCAACACAAAAAAATGCGAAAACTTTGTGGTAGTGTTTCTTTAAATCCACTTAAAGGATTCAACTAATTATTTAAATCAATTTAAGATCCCTTGTTCCACAGTATCTGGCTCTCCAGAGTGGCAAATCTTCCCCAATATGTGTTAAAAAGTCAGCGAAATATTCGTCTGACCAAGCATGAAATCCTATTTACTGTACAGGGAAAACCTTAAAAATCCAATTTTCCATTGCCCAATGCTTCCAATTTTCTGGTTTTGGTTTTTTTTTTTAAAGCTTTAAAAAAATCTGCTTTACAGACGTGTTTAAAAAAAGATAATTAGAATTCATTTTTAGACAGTAACACAATATATGCAAACCCAAATAAAATAATACCTGCTAATATTTATATTAGTGCTTAGGAATGCATTTGTGACTAAATTACCACACAGTGAGATACTGATTTAATGTCTCATTTAATTTCAACTGCTTAAAACTATTTATCATCACAGATTTTTGGTTTTTTTACCAAGGAACTATAACAACGTGAGACTGTCATTTCTTTGTCTCCCATTTATGGTGGCTTTCGAATTAAGAGGGCTACAAGTTTGAAAAGTCTTTGATCACAGCATAGTAGAGTTAAAAAAACTGGGGGGAACACAACTCCGAGTTTTCTGCAGAATGAAGCTAACTAAGCCCAAAGGGCAAAGGCTGTCACTGTAAATATCAGACATCCTGTGTTCTACTTTTACTCTTTCATCTCTCTCTGCCGTAATTGGGCCCAGTTCTGCTAAGGAATGTTTTCATTTGCCCGTCAAATTTCTGCACTGTCAAATGAATTGTTAATATCATCATCTGATGGTTTTGTTTAACAATGAGAATAACATTCTACAGTTTTAGGATAAATTAATATGTACAAATACATTAAATGCAACTTTTAGAAGCTTGAAGCAAACTGCCATATTTGCCGGAAAATACTCTCTTGACAGGGCAGAGTTTTTTCACTCATTCAGTTTTACCTGAATGATACTGGATCTTACATTTAATCAACAACTTTTCCCGTTTTGCATCAGCCATAGTTTTAATTCACTTATCACAATTGTTGTAATCACTATTATTCATACACACATATATATAGCTTCCATTACAAATATCTGTAAACATAATGAACCTGATTAACTTCACTCTCTGATAGTTTAGCTACAGCTGACTGTTTGTTTTACACTCACGAATATAAACATTAACTCAGGTAATCCTAGAGACTGACCATTAAAAAATCCATTAATTGGGCAGAATCCCACATCAGCTTCCTTCATCTTATAAATATCTCCTAGGTTATTCAGAATCTCTGTGACTCCTTCGTCACACTAGTCCTTCGTTTAGAATAGAACAGTTGGAAGGGACCTACAACGATCACCTCGTCCAACCGCCTAGACTTCTCATTGCTCCTTTTTATCTCCAGTTTTGATAATTTTAACTGAAAATCTAGATTTGCTCTTCTTTGAAAACTTTATTCAGGTTGATCTTGTCATCCCTGTGGGATTCCAGCAGCAATATGACAGTATCATTTGTCCCATGCAGATATGACTCTTCAGTCCCTCTCTTCTGCTTGTCCATCTACCAATAGATCTACCTCTGTGATTTTTTGCACTTTCCAATACATTACTTTTTCTGTCCTTGGGCCTTGTCATTTACCCCTTTCATCATGTTAACCTTTTTATGGAAGTGATAACCTTCCTGTAAATTTCTTTTCTTATATATTTCTACTTCCTTCTCCACTGAAAACTCTTTATTTTCCAACTGTGTTTTCCTGTTGTAAGCCAGACTCTTCCTCTTCATTCTCCTGCTCTCATAGTCACATCTCTTCATGGTCCTTCTCTTCATCCAGTCAGGGATTTGTCTTTCTAGTCTTCTTGCCGGGCAGATCACTGTCTTCTCTATCATCACGTTCTGCTCATTTTCCCTGTTATATCTCAAAATTCCTCCATTGTCCTTACCATCATCCCTGCCTATATCTCTTCTCCTCATAAGTTCTTGTTCATGAGGTCAGTCAGCAATATGTGATCTTTATTACTCTCACATCCAATCATTTCAGTTATCTTCTCCAAGATCCAGGACCTTCTTAATCATCATCGTATTCTTTTCAGGGTACTTCTTTTTAAGAAAAAGAGGGTAAAATTTCACATAAATTCTCTACTTTGGGTTTTTTCCAGCTGTGCTCTTATGTTCTGTGCAGTGTTTACCAAGCTTTGTGCCTAGATCAGTTCTGATCCTCAAGGCCCCAGAATGATCATTCCTGACCTGTACAATAGTTCATCTAATTTGGTACCCTGTATCTGACAGCACACTCTGCTGCTTGGCTTTCTGCAAAGCATCTTTAGTCAGCTTTTAGGAGGTTGCACATGAAGAAATTCATTTTCTGAAAACCTTCCAGGAAAAACTAGGCTGTCTGTGACTCAACGCCCTAGTGCTTTTACAGGATTGCAATGTCATACATTTTTCCACCTTAGAAAAGCCAAATTAGTGTTGAACTTGTGGGTTTAGACACATAGTCTAGACAATTCTGGAAGTTTTACCATTCCTCAAGTAGTGGTTTGGTTGCATAAAGCAGCTTTATTGCTGGAATAATATAGAAGCTATTGGACCTATGGATCAAAGGTCAAATAGGGAATCTCTAGACATGTGCTATTAGAGTACCTGGTGTTCAACACCCCATTAGTTATTTGATTTCTTTCTAGCTAACCAGAGAATACACGACTGGTGGTTTCCAGTAAAGCACTCCACACCACAGGATCTCACACAAAAATGCAGCCCTTTAACTTGTCCACAAACTTTGAATAATAGAAAATCTCTTCATTCCTTTAACCTGCACCTAATCTTTAATTACATTAGGCTTAACACACCCCATCCCATCCCCCACCTCCAAGCCAGCAACAGTATGTACACTATCTCTTCTTATAGCTCTGTAGGATATTTTGAAGGTGAATGTCTACATGGATGTCCCTGTCATGCAGCTGCAGTAATTTTTGGCTGCTTTCAGCTTACCCTTAAGACCTGTCTGATCTGAATTTGGAAGGTCCTCCTTGAGACAGACACAATCTTTACTTCTTTCCAAAAGCTAATGCTTGTCTAAAGTACTTCCATCTTTCTTTCCACATTGTGCACTGCTTTCGTTTTGCAGCTCTCCATGGCAGACTGGAAAAGGAGTTCTTACTGCTAGAGTCTGTCCCTCAGCTTGTTTTGAGGTTGTGCAGAACTTATTTTACATGCTCAGCATTTTCCCTGTAACCCTTGCTGCTATCAGGAAATATTTTGATTATTTACAGAAAAAAATACCTGATTCATGTAATTCCCTGAAAAGTGTTGGAGAGTTTTTTTCTTTCTACACGTTCACCTCATATAGACAAGTACGTCTAGTGGTCTGGAGGTTTGTGGTGTAATGTCCTTTAGGAGATTCATTATGTGTTAAAAACACAGAACCTGGGCTATTTGCCCATTAGCTGAATATGCTGTGAATTCAGTGGTTTTGGCAACCAAAGCAAACAAAACCATATCAGGTATTCAGGCATCTTCTACAGTCACTGGTATGGCTGAGGCACAGTCACAGCTCAGTTGCAGAGTCACTGAAGGTGTAGCATCATCCTGACTCAAAGCAGACAGACATATTTCCCTAGAAAACACCTCTGTGCAATATCTGCAGGAGTTAGCTTTGAAAACAGAACAGAAAAAATAAAGAGGTTAACTTTATTTAAAAACAAAACAAAACAAAAACAAAACACCCAACTTGCTCCCTCCCTCAGTAAATGAGCTACTCAGATTGTAAATATACAGATAGTTCTTTAGATTGCAGTGCCTCACATCAGCTTCATTTCGTCTTTGGAAAAGTATCTTACACATTTTTTAACACTATCAATAATGAACAATACTTGGTAAAATCAAACAAGATGGGAAACAATTTGGTATTGATAGCGTGAGTTAGAGAAGTATCCAAACGTACATTTAGAGACAATAAATTCCCCTGATCTGTCTGCAGAATCAGAAAGCTGAATGGACTTCAAAGACCCTAAACATTTTAGCTAATCATTTAACAGACTCCTTACAATTTTAATGAAAAACATAATTTACCACAATTACAGTTTAATTACTTCACCCTCAGCATACTCTTTTATATGATAGCTATCAGATCTAATTATTTCCTTTCCGTTTGAGTTTAATAAAAAAGGAATTGGGCCAATGTAATTGCTAGAGTAAATCCAGCTATAGTGCAGTAACACAGCTGAGCCTTTATGCTGCATCCACTGGGGCACCACTAGCTTAAATTGGGGAAATTTGTGCTTCGGAAGAAATCCAGAAATTTTAGTGGAAATAAGACCCACTCAAATACCTCTACATTTTTACCAAAAAGCTTCAGTGTAGCAGATCTAAACCTCCACTTAAACCAATGAACATTCAATGTACTGCAGTTGGAAAGCAGCATAGTACACCATTCAGGACCTGAAAATGAAGTTGATGTAGCTGTTACAACTCAGTAAGAAAAATTTAAATCACTACTAGTGGAAAACAATCTGGTGTCCTCGAATGTCTCAGTCATACAGTGTCTTGATAATATTGTTGGTCAGAAATTTTCTGTCAGACCTGTTTTTACCATCAGTGCTGCTCAAACTTTCTGATATTTTCACTAGAATAAAATGTATTATTTAATTTTATTTTAACAACTTGATGGTGGATCTGCATTTGCATTTGATGCTACGTTTCCTCAAGGCACTTCAGCATTCCCTCTGCCCCATGGCTGACAAAATGCAGCAATGTCTTACCTCTGATCTAGCAGTACTGCACGTCCTGTGAGTCAGGTGGCTGCAGATAGACCAGCAGAGATACAGTCTCCAATGGCCACCTGATTCACACATTTCTGGAGACAAGGCAGCAACAAAGCTGCAAATTAATGATGAAATTACAAGTAAAGAAACATTTTCAAAGAAATTCCAGGTCAGATGGTAGGAATTAAGCTCATAATGACAGCACAAACTGAATGTCCTGTGTGCTGTTTTGACAGAAAATAGCAAAGTTTCACATTTACTAATCTTCTTTTTCTTCCCTGCAGAAATATTAACTTTGTTTATCAGAGATAAAAATCTGGTTTTCTTTCTGCAGTAGTCACCAGTGAGTTTGGCAAAGGTTTGATTTGCAGCACAGAAGTCTTAATATTGACAGTATCCCTAACTTCAATTGCCAAAGGACTTCGGTTTTGGGATTTTTTCCTTGTCTCCAGAACATTAATTTCACATTCTTAAACTCATTTGGTGCTTCTGCAGATGGAGACCTATTAGTTGCCTTCACTCCCAAGCACAGCTGACTTTTTCTCTTGCTTATGTTGCCTTTCTAGTTTGACCCATACAGCTTCATGCTTTCCTTGCTAAGCTTTTCCCACTCCTTAGCGGAGTTTTTAAAGATTTGCAAAGGCCAGGATCCTTGCTATTTCAGAAGGAATACCTTGGTCCATGATGCAGTAAAATCTCTTTGCATTCTTCAATGGTCTTTACAACATTATTTAATCAGTTCATTATCCAGAACATCAAGTCACTTCACTTTTTTCCCTCAAACACTCTAAGCGTGGCTCAACACTAGCAGGATGAAAAAGCTGTATGAATCTTTAATCTCTGTATTACAACCCTTTTGTTCTTTCTCTTCCTTTGAGTTACAACCATTGCTCTGTGTACTCTTAATCAAGCAGAAAACAAGAATGACATACTTGGCATCAGTTTCACTTGAAAAATTTTCACTTCACATTGGCTTTTCTACACAGAAATGAAATGGGTCACCTGGCCTTTAATAAAACTGCCTGCAACTCATCAATCTGTTAAGTTTAAGATTAATCAACACTTATTTACTTCAAACAAGAGTGGAGGCTGGGTTTTTCAAAACACTCAGCAGCAGTCCCCTCATGTCCTCACTGAAATCTGTTGGCTTCTGCGGCTGATTTCAGTGAGTTCAAAAAGACAGTTTAGAAGTCTCAGTCTCTGTGCTTGATGGCCAAGGTTAATAGTTAAAGAGCATCTTCATACAATGACTGGAATCATTTCAATATCCAGAACTCTGAAGATTATAGTAATTTTCTTTCCATACAGAAGTGTTAATATCCTCTCAAAAAGGCTTTCAGAATATTTCCGAAATTTCTTCATGAACTCCAGGATCCAGTGAAATACAACAGTATCCACACTTCCCTTATCCGTTTGAACAATATCTTGAGCAGTTTGCAGTTGTGATATCTCAACAATTTCTGTTTCAGTGCTTGTTACTGAGAAAAACAAAACCTCTGAAGAAAAGAAATGGAACCATTTTGAAAGTTTTGAGTTATATGTGATGAAAAAAGTTATCAATCTGTCATAACATTTTTTTTAAGATACTTATGTGACAATCAGAAAATATGGGAAAATTGGCACGTTTTACGTATTTAATACATGCAACATTTAATTTGGTATCTTATAATCCTGTCCTTCCTTTTGCTTCTAGGTAGGCATACTCATAATGGCCAATCTCCAAAAATTTAAATCATTTAGGCCTGTTAAGGAGTTAGCTCTAAGGAGTCCTGAGAGTAGCTTAAAGATCAGGACATTTTTCTAAAGCATTTTTTAGATTATTTGTACCTGTCTCATGGTGTGAGAACCATTTGGATAGACATATCCAAGATTTTGTCTCACAAACTGAAAAATTGGTTGTTTAAAAAAAATTATGACATCTTTGTCTTGGTGCATGTGGGATCATGGCTAGAGGCGATTTGAAACTGTAGAGGTAAAGGCCTGACATTTTTCGATCTTAGGATTTTGCTCAATACATGGAGTGCAACTGGTATGCGAAGGATTCATTCCACAGCCCGCATAATCTGCAACCTCAGGTGTTGGCAAGCATCAGGGGAGCCTGGTGTGCTGCCGACTTTGCGAGGTACAGCACGGAGTGTGGAGCGGAGTGGAAACACCGTGGCCAAGCTCTGTGATAACACAGCAGAGATGGGAACTTGATGGTACTGTGGAACTGATAAACGGTACAGTTGCTACCCTGAGCCAGCAAGATTTCATTTTCTGTTGAAATCATGTCCTTTGAGTGAACTTTGCTCATTATAATGTCATTTTAATACCAAAACACACCTCCATCTCAAAGGTTACCCGCCTCCAAGGCCTGACCACCCCTCTTTGAGTTTGCGCTCTGAATTTTCTTAAACTATATCTTTAAAAGTGAAGCGAGAGAAATTTACACCAATCATAATAAAGGTATGTATGACTAGAGTCCCTCAAGCTCCACCTGTAAGATAAGAAATAGTATAAAATTGACCCAAGAGAGAGAAGGGGTTTAGGGAAGATACCATCACGGACAAATCAGAGAAGATACTAACATCAAAAGATACCTCTGACCCCTGGGACCAGTCGACGGGCTGAGCCTCTCTTCCCCCCCATAGGGACGCCTTTGGGTAAGATTCTGATTATACTAAGTGCTTTCCTTTAGAAACATAGAAATCTCTATAGAGTTATTTTTCCTAATTTTGCGCGCTATACTATCTGTAACATTATTATTTGCACGTGCCTTCGCAGACAGTCTACTATCACCGGCAATCCATAAGAACCTGTATCTCTGTTACTTTAATAAACTGCACTGTTCACGTAACCAGATGCAAACGTTTCTCACTGGGCGCCGCTAAACTTTTTCCAAGTCTGGCTGTGTGAGTCCATAGATCGCAGCTGGCAAAGGGAGTGCAGTACACTATCAGTGAGACCGTAAATCGTGATAGTCATACGACCGGGCTGATAGTGCTAATTGGGCATAACTCAGAATCTAAGCCCAGCCGCCCCCAGCTTCTCTGGAGCTGGAACGCAAGGGGGTTTATTTTCTGCCAAATTTGTCCATCTATTAACGTGACAGTGCAAAAATCCAGAATCTGCAGTTTTAGAGCAACAAATGCCATAAAAAAACTGCGTTAAAATAATAATTGGAAATATGGTATCACAGAGCTTCCAGAACCTCTCTAATCTGCTGTGTTGGTTTTCCATCATTCTTCTTTCCTCTAGGTGAGAGAATGTTAGAGATTGAAGACTAGGAGTTTTCATAAGATAACAACATCCTGTTCTAATTCTACCCCCTACACAAGCACACACCCTTCTCATTTGGAAATGAGAAGAAATCATTTCCAAATGCAGAACTCCGCTCTTACTTCATCTGCAGCCATAAATATCACAGATGTGATTCTTTTTTTTTT
>VWZZ01008448.1:20156-87636 GCA_013399095.1 Psophia crepitans
GGGGAGATGCAGTAGGACTTCATCACTGCCATCCCCAAGGCTTTTGCCAGGGAACAACAGCATTCAAGTCCCACTCAGGTTCTCCTGTGAGGCTGCCAGAGAACATTGTTCAGGAATTGCACTGAATTCCCTTGGGTTACCTGAGGGAAAAGACAACCTGGTCCATTGAAGTTGGCTCTTTCATTAACCTCCATCAATCTTAACATTTACACCTGCCCTTATTTCCCTACTGACAGAGCCTTGGCAATGCTGGCACTTCCAGGGCATTCCTTCTGGCTGGGGTGTCCTGACAGCATTCATTAGCAAGTAATTTGCTGGTTGCTCTGAAGGACGATGTTGTGCTCTGTGGTTTAAAGATCTCTAACATACACCTGTTGTGGCTAATTGAATTCTACTAATCTTTGCTGCAGTTACTTTCATTAAAGGATGCTTGCAGCCTTTTAAAGGAACAATTAAAACACATCCTTTTACACTTGCAGATTAACAAAACAAGACAGCTTTTTATCCAGCTACGCCTAGTCTCAGATGCTGAAGTCACACAAGCCTTTCTTTCGCTGTGAAGCTTCCAGCAGGCTTTTTTTTTTTTTACTGCCACTGTTTGTTATTAAGATTGAGCTTCAGAATTACAGCATTCCAGCTTCATAGTCTGAGTGCTGAATGTTTATGTCCTTTATGTACTGTGCAAACTGTATTCTAAGCAATGTATCATGGTATATTTATTCAAGAACCACCACACCTTTGAAAGGAAAAAAAATCAAGAAATTTTAGCTATACCTTTGGTTGGCATCCATTCATGACACGCAAATTAGGCAACCTGAACATGGTTTTCATGCCATTTGGTATTTTTGTTACATTGGTAGAAGTCTGTGTGTTGGATTTTTTGCAGTCATTTCACAGGCCACTTCCCAATACTGCATGGATCCACTGTGGTTCACTGAATGCAGATTAAGGATTTTTTATCTGACATATAGCTGAACCTAGGCAACTTGCAAATACAAAATACAAACACTCTTGCAAATACAAATGCAGTGCTACACATGAGAAAAGGAAGCCCCTTCTGATTTTTGAAGCCATCAAAATGGATCTATGACACAGACCCAGCTGTTTAAGAACATATTTCAATTTCTTTTTATAAATCTACTAATGCCTGATGCAGTTGAAGTTCCCCCACTGCCTCCAGAGAAGAGGATTTCAGCCTCAGTGGGCACCTGATGCTTCAGAATTTCTGATGGGTATTTTTGGTGTTTTTTTTAATTTTTTATTATTGCAAAGCTTAAGAAGTCGGTTTGAGTGTGCAAGTTGGTTTAAATATAACCATTATATAAGACAATTTTGTAAATCTGCCTTCCTACCCATTTATGTAAAAGTTCCTGTTCTTCACAGTCACAATTTTTTGCCTGTGCGAAGGATGTAGGCAGTTCAAAAAACTTTATAAGACGACTATTGTGATCAGTGAAAACTCTACACTTCTCTCCAATACTATGTTAGTCCAGCCTGAATTGTCCCCAAAATAGTTTTTACAAAGTGCACTTACCAACCAAACCTGGAGAGAAACACTCTAGACTAAACAGTGAAGATATAAAAACTAATATGGAGAGCTGATATTGAGAATTAAGTATACTGAAGAGGTCTGGAAGTGAAAGTGCCTTTTTGCCCCATTTAAGGTTTTATACTTCACTGGCATTTCTTTAAGCATTGGGGACAGCTGTGTGCAGCTGCACGGCAGGGTGAGACCACCCTTTTACTGCCTGCTGCCAGCTCCATTAGGAGACTCCAAGGTGCAAATGGTTTGGGAAAGGAAATTCAAAAGGCTCCTTGTGGTCCGGTCTCTTCTATGTCCGTACATGTCCAAGTATGCCTACACTTGCATGCGGAGAGTGTTTCCCCCCATCTCTCTTATCTATCGTGTGGACTGGATGAGCGGATTGAGCCTATCATCCCCAGAAAAGAGCAGGGCACAGTTCTTGCCCTGACATGGAAATCCTGGCCACTCCTTCCCAGGGCTCTAGTGAGTAATACTGTGTTTTTTTCTGGTGAGTAATAGTTTAATAAAGTTATGACTTCCTGCAGTGCCATGTAATTTAGTGGTCCCACACTTCCCAGCTTCTGCCATTTCCTCTTTCTCAAAGTCATTTTCAGGCTTGGAAAAGGAATTAATTTCAAACCTTCTGTTAGGAGGGCAACGGTGCTTGCCAGATTCATTCAAATTCTGGTGCTTCTACCAAAACCAGCTTTCAAATAGCCTCAAAAGAACAAAGAAGCAAGGAAGCTCTGCTTTTGGAAACTTCATTGCCTGCTTCACGTACTACTGCAAACATCAAGGCAGATGATGCTGCCAGAATTGAGATTTGTACCATTCTATCACAGCTGAAGAATTTCAGCTTGGTGCTAGGGAAAAATGTAAGAACCTCAGGACGAATTGAGAAGAAAGGGAGTTAGAAGGAAAAAAATATTAAAAAAAAAAAAAGATAAATTCAGCTGCAATGAAGTAAAAATTGAAAATCAGTAAAAATAAAATCCTGCCTTTGACAAGGAAGCCTGAGCGGAGGAAATCATTGCTCTGACATGTCATCTTCACTGTTGCCTGCTGTCAAAACTTCAAAATTTGAAAAATTATTTCCCTTCATAAGGAGACAGAGAAATTACATTTTGGCTTTGTTTCTAACTATAACTCAAAATAATGGGCCTGTCAGACAAGGAGCTGCTTTAAGTTCTCTTTTGCTTCCTTTCTTTTTCTTCTTCACTCCTTTCTCTTATCTATGAGATTTGATTGCAAATGCTTTTGTGAAGGGACATGGAGGCACCTATGCTGGGCAGTCTGGTTTGAGTCCTAAGGAAACAGTAATACATTCAGTACTCAAGAGGTGGGTGAAATACTGATTTCTGCTACAAAGAGCACTGGAAATCGAAGGTGAGATGCTTCTGGAAAGATCTGGTGATACCATGAAGTAAAGATTTCTGACTCCATACAAAAAAATTGAACAATTGTGCTGAGTGACTTGTGAAAGATTCAGGATAGTGCTGTAATCCTTTACAGATTTGTCCCTCAAAAAAATCTATTCCCTACTGACTGCTTTTTTGTTGTTGTTTTCCAGTTTATGGTGACATTTAGAGGACTTTGTCTCCCTTCCCTAACTTTTAACGCGGAGACATTTGCTCTATCTTCCATGTTCTCAGTTTTTCAGTCTTTTTGCCCTTTTCTTATGTTAATAGTGTGATCCTTCTGTGAGGTTTCCCACTTATCACAGAGAAAGAGTATAAACCAACGTTAGACCCTTAGTGGCCACTCTTGGTTAACGAAGCTGGGCTTTCCTTCTCTGGTTGGGGCAGTGGTCTGGTGCACACCACTGGGGTGGTAGGAGGCAACAGCCATCAGACTTTACTACTCCTGGGCCAGTGGAGAGGCAGGTCTTTCCACTGCTTAAACTGTATTTTCTCACCATGGAACAAATCAAATGGACATATGTATGCTATACCAGCATTTCTCCAGATGTTAAAAGAGTCCATCAGCATTTACTTTCCTTCTGAATACCAGACAAGTAGATTGTGCTCCAGGAATATTTTTTTTCTCTTTTTGCCTCTAGACTGTCACACTATGTTTGCATTTCCACCTCCGCGCTCAGGATTTCACACTTGTATGTGACAAAGCCTTTCTCTGAGAATGACTAAATCACCTGATCTCTGTGGCAACTTGTCCTATGGGACTGCTAATTAACTGATGTCTGGGTTTATAGAGAACCGGTACGTATTATATTTTTTTCCTAGAAAAGGCAGTATCCCCCAAGCCATCCTTTTGCCAGAAAAGACTGCAAACTCTTCAACTTAATCTACCATGCAGTCTCTTCAATATGTTCATCTGGAGACAAATGAAGTACTTCTAAGCCATGGTACTGACAAAGTTTTCTTGCCTGGAAATCAAGGAAAAATCCCATACTTTATTTTGTAATGCAGCTCACTGAGTTCTCAGCAGGAGACCAATCCAGACCCAGTTACCAGTTACCTACACCCTATAGGTGTATTTTCCAAATTAAATACCATCACTCTTCTATGAGGTAGCCTCCAACAGAGAAAACAATGAGCCTCAGACCTTCATTAAACAGTGTGTGGCTAAACACTGCTTTTTCTTCCTCAGCTTATAATGTGAGGCAGCTGTCTGGTGGAGTGAGCTGGAGAAACTGGATAAAAAGACACCAGAAATGTTTGCTTCCACTCCAGCCGCTCCTGAAGGATAACTTTAATAGGCAAATTAAACAGCGAGTCTGAACACAAGCCTGGTTTTGTCTCCTGTTTAAAATGACTGCACATAGTGATATGCCAAGACTGTTCATAAAAGCTTTTCTTTTTTTTTACTAAAAAAAAAAAAAAAAGTAGAAAGAAGCAGAAACCTGAAACAGCCCTAATATTTACCTTTGCCTGAGCTGTCTTCATACAACTTCTTCTGCAGCTGTTTTTCACAAGCTCTGGGATATGTTTTTTCTTTACTAGGAAGTAAATCTCAGGCCCACATTTGAGTCAGACCTGGAAACGCTGTGGGAGTTCCAAATAGTGTGAAACCACCTGTTTGGATCCTGAAAACAGTCTGAAAAGCAGCTGTTTGTGAACATCAAACATTGTAAAATCCATGATCCCAGAGCACTTCAACATCAATTAAAAGTCTTTTTAAATGTGTCAACTGAACTTAGCTATTTGGCAAACTCTGCTGGAATTTTCTTCTGAAAATTTCTATCATTCTCTGTACTTTTAATGGTCACATACATATGCAGAAGAAACATCTTTAATTAAAGTTGTGTTTATTTCTTCTGACCTAAGATACCACAGTCCACGAACAGTCATTTCACCATCTCACACCGTAGGTATAAAATTATTTGCTTTTTCCAGCATTTCCTGCAAAAGTTAAAGAATATATCTTATAAATTTTTAGATTTTTTTTTTATCTTTGTGACATATAGAACCTTATTTCAAAAAAATATTTATTTTAAACATATCGTGGCTTTTTTTGTCCTTCCATTTCTGGTAAGTATCTGCATCCTTTCCTCACACAAAGTATGGTAATAATATTTCATTCAGCTTTTCTACCAGGGGTCATATTTGCAGTATCTTCAATACACTTCATTTTCACTCAAAATAAGATAGACTGCTCAGTAATTTCATGAGCATCCTGCCTGTTATCTTCCTTCTTCTGAGAGGACTGTATATTTTTCCTTGTGACTTTGAGAAAACTATCAATTGCCTAAGGGTACTTGCATGGTTTTATATGACAGCTGTTCAATAAAAATGGCAGAAATATATTCATGCATTATTTTAAATAATACTATTTATTTCTTTCAGCCATCTTATACTATCACTGCCTTCTCCGTCAAAAAAAAAGAAAAAGAAAAAGAAAAAAGAAAAAGAAAGAATATAACATACTATTGATGTTGACTTTGCTAGAAAGGAATCACAAGCTAATAGGAAAGCTGCAATTTAACCCATGTAATCCAATTAACTTCTCTCTCACCCATACAATTTTATAGGAAAAAAGCTAAGATCGCACATTAAAAAACCCAAGAAACTGTGATTCCAATATTGGAGAATTCAATGATTAACATAGATGAGTAACCACCGTAACAGCCAGGTTGCCATATCCCTTTGTGAAAGATGAATTGGAACGCCTTCTGTGCACAGCATGGATAAGAACATAAAGGAGAAGAGCCAGTCAGGACATGACTCTTCTAAAAAAAACCTAGGAGATTCTAAAAGTCTTAAGAATAGTGACAACAGAGCTGGACTTGTCCTAGATAGCCAAAAAGTAAAAGAGAGAGGGAAAGGTGTTTGTTCCCTTTTACGGAAGGAGGGAAAGAGGAAACCTCCTTGTCAGCTGAGCTTACAAAATGTGGAGGTTCCTATCAGAGGAACCTATAGGAGGAACCAGACTATTTTATAGAAAAATAAAGTTTCCCATGTGGAGAGTATATTTAAGACTAGATTGCAATGGGAACACAGAAATCTTACAGTGAGAAACAGGTCAGAGTCCTGAGTTCGATTTACAATAAGAAAGAGTGTGGAACAGAACCGGGCCAGGAAACAGGTCCTGAAGCCAAGAAAGCAATATTGCACCTGGGTTACCTCGGACCCACATGAAAATTTGTGCCTAAAGAAAAACATCAGCAGAAAAATGAGCAAGAAGCATGAGAATGCCAGAAGGATTGTGGAAGATTTCAAAGTTGAAAAGTGGCATGCTCCACCTTTGGACAGAAGTGTCACAATCTTGAGAAAATATTTTCTGGAAGCCTGCAGAGCAGAATTGTATGCAGTTCTGAAGGAACAAAGTATACTCCTCCTTCACAAAAAAGCAGTCAGCAACGATGGTAACTGACCAGAATAGCCATAACTTTTGAAAGTTTCAGCACCTGAAATCTCAGTGGAATATTTTCCTTTGGAAACTGGACAGTCACACCAGTTCATCTGTGTTAGTTGTGGTAACTAGTCTAAGGAGGAAACTTAGACTGAACTCAGATAGGCCAAATTCACATCATACAATAGGCAAAGCATTCCTACTTTGGGTGCATTTAAGCTAGATTTAAAGATAAAACTTAATCTTGGAAAAGTGAAATTTATAGCTACTTCAGGAGATGATAGGATGTCTGATAGGACTGAACATACATCAGATATAAGGTCTCCTTAAGGGACGGCTTACTGGAAAAAAAAATGGGAGCCCATGAAGAGTAATTCCCTGATGGCTGCAGGGGCATTGAAAAGCTCTCAAGTAAATAAGAAAGAACGTTGGCAGAATGCAGTATTTTTATTGTACTTATGACTACAATTATCTCTGCATATATCTACAAAAAATTAGATCAGGAATCAGAAAAACAGGATGAACTCAGAACGTAAGAAAATTAATACAACTGAAGACCCTATGGGATGGTTTGATTCTTTGAAAAGTATGGAAAAGGATAGAATCCTTTCTCATGTTCCAGTTCTAAAGAACTAATGATGTGTAAAAAAGAATATTTTCCTATATGCTCAGTGAATAGCTTTTTATTAAGTGGCCAGATGCTGCAACCTGATTCTGGTATATCCCCCTAGGGAAAAAAAAAAAAATGTTTTATTGGTTTATTCTCCATATTATGCTCAGGTCTTAAAACATTTTGGAAAAAATATATGACTTTTACTTGAAGATAGTAAAGCTACTAAAGTTCATACAGCTGATGAGACAATATGATGTAAAAATAGACCAACATAGAGACTCCAAAATAGCTGTGAATGACTTGGGATGATGATGTAAAGTTCAACACACAGTAGGTAAATTTTTAGTTAGTGAAATATATTACTTATGCTGAGAAAAAAACAAAACAAAACAAACAAACAAAAAAACCATAGAAATTAATTTGTCATTCTGAAAAAGAGTTGTGTGTCAGTATTGGACTATTCAACAAATCATGCAGAATTAGCATTGCTAAAGAACACATCATTTAATTATGAAATTTCATATCAGAAAGTTGTATTTGTTAAGTATAGAACACCAGCTGGGTATAAGAACTGATAATGGATTACAATTTGCTATGTGTTTAAAAGTTTTAAAAATTAGTAGTATTTTAAGAATTATTCTTCATGCCCAAATACCCAGAAACTGGTGAGGATATTGGCAAATTGTATCGAAGACTGTTGAAAATATGCTTTAAGACTTATGAGTCAAATTCAGTTTAAAATTTAAAT
The DNA here is from genome assembly GCA_013399095.1 of Psophia crepitans. Lineage (NCBI taxonomy): Eukaryota > Metazoa > Chordata > Aves > Gruiformes > Psophiidae > Psophia > Psophia crepitans. The sequence goes on from VWZZ01008448.1 coordinate 27,852, forward strand.
TCAGACTCCTAAATGATGGCATCACCTTTGAATCCAGGACCACCATCTCCTGAAATGGACATTCTGAATTCAAATGTCCGGTTGTGAAATCTTGGATGTTAAAAACAAAATACAGTAGACATCATTAAATGTCATGAGAAAGTAAAGCACAAAATATTCTACAGTAAAGTAATTTAAAGCCCATGTAGTCACAAGACAGTGTGTGCATACATGACTTATGAAGCCATTACTTGTTGCTATGAGGTTATTATGAAACCAAGGCAGATATAGACGTATATATTTGTTCATCCTATAATCAAATATTTGTCAAAAAAATGGGATAAATCCTGGGATTCTGAGTCCTGAAGCTGGACTGAAAGCGATGAACCAAAAGAAGGAGAGTTCCAGTGGGAAGCTCTGAGCACAACAATGCAGCATGCAGCCTCAGTCATCTCTTGGTAACCTGCACAAAGACTGGAAATATGCGTTAGTTTGTACGAGAGTGCAAACTCAATTACTCATTAAAAATAAAATAAATAAATAAACCCCTTGCTTTCCTGAAAACTCATGCTTTTTCTTTGAGAAAACACAATTATTCTTGTGGTACATTTTAATAAAAGACCTATCAGTCTACAAAGTTTATTACATTCAAATTGAAACTAGAGTGGCATAAGGAACAAATTAAGAAATCCCCTCAAATGTCAGTCAACCCAGGAGCGAACTTGCAAGCCTCCTTGAACGAATGTCGTAATGAAGTTGCTAGATCTGAGCTTATCACTTTTTGGACAATTGTAAGCTCTATGGTTACAGCTTTCATGCTTCACAGGCTTTTATACAAATGCTGTGGCTCAATGTGTGCTTTTACGTGTGGGTACATTAAATGTCACTATTTTATGAATTCAGATATGGAAAATAGAGGCTTCTCTGCCTGGGAGAGACTTCCTACAGGAAGCAGGGTAACACTGTGACCTATGTCACATTCACAAAGTAGGCATGATCCATTTCTCACCACCAATTAACTTTCTGGTACAAAACTTGCTTTACCCCAGAACCTCAGACAGAGACTATATAAATGATAATGCCTGAATGGATTCTGACAACTTTTTATTATAACTTACAACCTTTGCACTAACATTTAGTAGTACATTTCAACTGCTAAATCCAAAGAACTGATCTACAAAGTGCATTTAAATTAACACCGAATCGTTACCCACCAGCTAGTCAGAAAACCAGTGTTGCTAGTACCATACTTAAGCAGCTTGAAAAGGCTAACATTTAGGGTCAGAAATCCAGCTATGTGTTAAATAATTGATCAAAGTGTGCTTTCTGGAATTAAAATGCTAAACATTTAGCATGGTGTAGATTTCGTGTGGCACAGTTCCCAAGGCAATGGAAAGGATCCATCCCCTTACGAAAGAATCCAACCTTCAGCCTGGGACTTCTTTCAGAAGATCCACTACTGGCCACCCACCCACTGCAAGTGACTTTAATCACAATGTGGAGCTTTGGAAAGACTTCATACCCTGCCCTGCTCCCCTCTGAGTGCTGGGGGCCAGTACATGCAGTACAATTTTTTAAGGGTATGTAGAAGCAAGCATCTGGTTCAATAAGTTATTTAATTAAGGACTCTTAAGAAAAAAAAATATTAAAAATAACAAGTGGTAAATAGAAAGGAAAAGGAAAGTGACAATAATGAAGACCAGAGCTCTTTGGCCACTGCTTGATGGCCATTAAAGGAACTGCTCAGGTACAGCCTTGAAGAGGGTTGCCTGAACTGTGCAACTAATAAAGAGGGGAAAAAAATTACCATGAGCATTGGGGGATATTCCAGGGACTTCTGTGAAAATTCTGGTGGGCTTTTGGAAGGGTCTTGTGGAACTATGCAAAACTTTTTGAGGGATGTTTAAGAATATGGCCAAAGGAAGGGAAAAGGAAAGATGATATATATACCAGGGATCAACAAGCACAAGAAAGAGAAGAGGGAGAAGAGGCCGGTCACAAATCAGCATTCATGGCTTGTAATATCCACTGGGGGGGGGAGGATATATAGAGGGCACATTAGGCAAATTTAAGACCTGATATTTGAGGGATGCATGAATGTGGGCGTGCCTGTGAATCAGGGTGGCGAGGGGGGGGAGAGGGTATGTGTAACATATTTCATTTTATATCCTGACTCCTTAAGTGATAAGAAGAGGATGGGAACATGAGCAACTAGGGAGAGTTTGTCAGCACAAGACATCTCATTTCTGTTGAGATGTAGCATTATAAATTGTATAATGTGATACGATAGACTGCACAGCAGGGGTGTGACCTTGTTGGTACCATGTGGAAGCCGACAGCAAAGCCCCCACACTCTTCCTGTTCTGTGCAAAGAGAAGACACCGGTTTCCATCATGGCATATTTGGCATCTTTTGGAAGAAAATTCTCAGAAGGTAAATTACTGAATAAACATCTCATAAAAGAAAATATCCTTTCCTGCATTGTTTCAATGAAAATATTTATTCTGAAGGAATGTTTCTTTAATCTAAAACAAATTAAAGCTGCTAAATCTTCCTGCACCAGTTGTCACAAAAACAGCACAAATTCTTTATCAACAGTTTTCATTAGCACAGAAAGTCCGTGCAGCAGGAACCCTAACTCTCTATCCGTCTGGTACTGAACAAATATATACACATATATGATTCAAAAAATCAGCTTACTTTAGTATTCCCCACAGCCTTAATTTTCAGACTGTTGCTTTGGACACTAGCAAGCAGGATGGTACAGCCTTCACATAAAAGAGAAATATAACCCCTTTTGTGTACATTTTTCTGTTCTTTACCTTACTCTCTCTGTAGACAATATGAAATGTAAGAGTGAAACTGGGCTTCTGCAGTTAGGGCAGTAACATCATCAGTAAGTTTAGGTTGCTAAATTTGAAAGATGAAGGATCAGCAACATGTTTGAAAGTCATGTTCTGGTATGAGGGCTGTCAGGGGACAACCTCAGCCTGAGCCATATATGGTTATAAAGCACTTTCCATCATAGATTGCAATGGATTTGACAATATCATATAGACTTGAACTTAGAATCATAGAATCACTGAGTCTGGAAGAGGCCTGTGGAGATTGCCTAGTCCAACACCCCTGCTCAGAGCAGAGCCAACTAAAGCAGGTTGTTCAGGGCAGCCTCCAGGTCAATTTTTAATGTCTCCAAGCGCAGGAACTCCACAGCCTCTATACACAACCTTGTTTGTCCTCTAGTCAACATTGTTCGTCCACCCTCACAGGAAAAGCTTCTTCCTTATGTTTAAACTGAACTTCTAAATTTTCAGTTTGTGCCAAGTACCTCCCAGCCTGTCACTGGATACCACTGATATCTGACTCCATCTTCGTTATTCCCCCCTGTCATGGTTTTACTCCAGCCGTTGGCTGGGCACCACATAAACGCTCGCTCCATCCCCCTCATTGGAAAAGGGGGAGAGAATCAGAAGAGCGAAAGTGAGAAAACTCGTGGGTTCAGATACAAGAGTTTAATCAGTGAAGCAAAAGCCGCGTGCACAAGCAAAGCAAAATAAGGAATTCATTCCCCGCTCCCCATGGCAGGCAGGGGTTCAGCCATCCCCAGGACAGCAGGGCTCCGTCACGCGTAATGGTTACTTGGGAAGACAAACGCCATCACTCTGAACGCCGCTGTCCCCCCCTCTTCTTCTTCCCCCCAAGCCCCTTATAAACCGAGCATGACGTTGTATGGTATGGAATGTCCCTTTGGTCAGTTTGGATCAGGTGCCCTGTCCGTCCCCTCCCAAATCCCCGCACACCCCCAGCCATCCCACCGGCGGGGCGGTGCGAGAAGCTGAAAAGTCCTTGGCTCTGTGTAAGCATTGCCCAACAACAGCAAAAACATCTCCACTATCAGCGCTGCTTCCAGCACAAATCCAAAACACAGCCCCATACTGGCTTTCTTGAAGAAAATTAACTCTCTCCCAGCTGAAACCAGGACACCCCCATTCAGGTATTTATACATATTGATGAGATCCCCCTGAGCCTTCACTTTTCCACGCTGAACAGTCCCAGGCTTCTCAACCTCTCCTCAGATGTCAGAGGCTCCAAACCCTTCTTCGTTCAGCCTTTCACTAGGGCTTTCATTGGGTTTGTGTGGCTAGATTTTGCTAGTGAGGAGGACTACAAGGGTGGTGTCTGCAAGAACCACATCCAATACAGCCAATGCCAGCCAGCTCCAAGATAGACCCACCACTGGCCGAGGCCAAGTCCATCAGCGACAGTGGTAGCACCTCTGGGGTAACAGAGAAGAAGAGGGTAGGTGGGTGAACCAAACAAACCAAAAAATAGGAGCAGCATTTGCAGCCAGAGAGAGGAGTGAGAATATGTGAGAGGAACAACCCTGCAGACACCAAGGTCAGTGAAGAATTGTGTGCTAGTTCAAAATGAGTAGACACCTTTTAGCCAGACAATGCAGACAGGGAACAACCAGTGGTCTAAGCGGAGCTGTACATAAGCTGGCCAGAGGAATAAATTAGACTGTTCATAGGATGTACTGGTCTGGTTTTTTGAATGTTTAAGACATTTCAGTTATTCCTGATAAAATGACGTTTCAGTTATTCCCTAGACTGTTAAAAGGGGGACAGGATATTCTTGCAGTATGCATTGCATGGATACTTATTCAAAAGCTTCAGTACTTTTGAAATTATTCCAATAATATATTCCAATATATTGAATATATTCCATTAAATTCTGGTTGTATCTGGTATAGACATACTGTGGGCATAAGATTCGCATATAATGAAAGTAAATCCTGGACTTTGCCTGTTTTACCATTCTTGTTGAACACAGCAATGAGAATAAGTTTGTCCAGAGAAGGACTTTTTAGTTCAGGAATTGAAGCAGAAGAGAAAAAAATATTAAAAACCTGTAGGTGTTTTTACGTGAGGACTTGGTGTCCATGCTCCTTGTACTGTCAGTGGTGACCTTATTTTGATTGCCCAAATGTAGGTGCTCATGCTAAAGATGCCCTGAACATGCCTGCATTCATAGATCTGGCAGATGAAGGAACTATAGAAGACCTGCACGCTTTCGGAGCTGCAGATGGAGGGCAGGTAGGATACCCTAGAACATTTGGATGATTGAACCCCACCCATAAGCTCCACTACCCACAGATCACACCACAAGATGACATTTTCTCTTGAAGCAGAAATGTTTTCTTCCTTCTAGTGTCAGTGACCAGATAGGATAGAAACAGGACAGCCAAGTACATCGTCTCCCTTAGGCTTCCCCAGCTGGCTACCAAACCTGTACAGTGTACACTTCTCTCCCCCATTAAAATGTTTCAAAATGTCTCTGTTAAAGCTCTTAAGGGGGAAAAGTTTGGTGTTCATAATTAACAAGACAAACGAGTTGTGTCTTTAAATAAAAAGGGAAAGCCATGACTGTAGTGGCTCTTTTTGCAGGAATATTGCAGCTCTAATTTTGCCAAATCAACCTGAAATTCAACTTTATCCCTCCTTATTTACTAACCAGCCAGGATCTAAGGATTATATCTGACCCTCATTTAATGACAGTCCTAACATTTATAAAATCTAGTTTGATAGGAAGAGAACCTCAGCTGAGTAATAGAAATCCAAACATCCATTTCAAAAGACTGAACTCATTTGCCTCCATACGTTCTTTTGTATTTAGAAATTTACATGGGAACATTGCATTTAAGGGATGTAGATAAATTATTTGTGTGCTCAGCAAGCCTATGAAGACTAAGAAAAATAAATCCAGTAAGAGCATGAATAAAATGCGTGATGTAAGCGGTAGGTATTGAGGTAAAACAGTTTGGTGCTCACTCAAGTGTTTCTATTACTAAGAGTCAGCACAGAGAATATATTTCTTTCCTTTCTCTGCAGCTCAACAATAGAATGGAAATTAAACTTTTGGGGAGTATTAGAGATACATATCACTGATAGATTTTGGAAAGCAGAAGATACTGAGCCACAGCCCAATTTTAAAAAATTCTTGGATGTGCTGTAAGATGAAAATTATGATGGCTGAAAAATGGTTTTAAAATGGCTCAAAGATTCTCAGTAATGAAGGCTATGTAACTGACCTGATGGAGTTTTGGTGGAGAGTTAATCTTTGATATTGAACGGTTCAGCAAGGCGATTTCTTTGCAGTTTCTATTTGCCCAAATTTCTCTTTTCCAGCACAATTACAAATACAATGGTCTGCCATGCTCTGGGGACCATCTTGTGCCCCAGATCCTATGCCAGTAGAAGTGCCACGATAGGAGGAATACAAAGAGCTGCCATCTGGGCTCCTCTTTGGCAGCAAGGCTGTTGTGATACAGCACAGCACACCAGCACCTCTCTTCTTCCCTGCTCAGGAAAGGATGGTGATCCAGAAAAGCTGAGCACCAGGAACTGCAGATAAGGAGCAATGCTGTGGCACAGTGGAGGCAAGGGAGCACAAGGCAAGGGGCAGGCAAAGAGGAGAGCACACACAGAGGTGAACAAATCAATTTGATGCTGTTTTCTTCCTTCTTACTGTCTTTCAGGCCCTTCTTGTTCACTCCTGCTGCTTCAGCTGTTCATCAATCCTTTCCCCCATGCTCTCTAATCTACTGAGCAAAGAATTTCTTAGCTAGATTTTCCATAACTTAAACTTAAATTCCTTTATTCTACTTTTACTTTCCTTTCTTTCCTCCCCCAGTATGTTTTTCCTGGAACTTTTAAACAAGTATCAGCTCTACAGTCTTTGCTACAATTTTACTGTTTAAATCTACCAGTGAATCATCTTTTTCATGTAATTCCATTTGTACCAGAAAACAGTAAGTTGTCACAGTAAGGTAAAAAATACTCATCTAGAGATAGTGCTGATATTCGTAAAGTGAACCAACCTTTCTTGCTCATTTTGTGTTCCAGAATGTGTCCTGCAATATTATTAGAAATTTCTTCTGGGAAAGGGTGGTTGGGCATTGGAATGGGTTGCCCAGGGAGGTGGTGGAGTCACCGTCCCTGGGTATGTTTAAAGAAAGGTTAGATGTGGTACTTAGGGACATGGTTTAGTGGGTAATGGGGGGGTGGAGATGGTTGGACTAAATGATCCTTGAGGTCTCTTCCAACCTTAATGGTTCTAAGATTCTGAGATTCTACTATATGATTTTGCCAGTAACACTAGCAAACACTTCTAAAAAGTGTAGTCACCAGAGGTTAAGTTGACATGGTTGACTGGCACTACATATAAACAAGGAGTCATATTTTTAAAATATAATTCAAGGTAAAAAAAACCCAACCTTTTCTTGCCATTTTCATATCACACCAGACCTTCTATGCATGTATCATCGTAGTCCAACTCTGCTCAAGAGAAACAGAGAAAAAGCACTGCCCTGCTGTCTCAGTGGGACAGGGCTAAGTGACAAAGACTAAAATAAGCCCATCCATCTTGGTAACAATAGTATGATTTTAACATGGTTAAGGCCCTAAACTCCTGGTGATCTCCCTTCCTTCAAGCTAGAGCCACTGAGGTGTTTTTGGATCATCATGGGCCTTTGCTTCCTGAACAGAAAAGAAGCATGACCAAAATTCCCTCTGAGGTGGAAAGAAATGTTCCCCAATGGGACATTTAATTTCCTTGGGGACCTTCTTCCCCACACCAATCACAGAGATGTTAAGAGAGACTATCTGATCTTTCTGAATCAGACAAAAGAAATGCGTTTTGCAGCCACTGTGCTATCTGCTCAGGAAGACAGCAGAGTTGGGAAGGAAAGGCTGTTTCCTAAAGGCTGATGTCATTCACAAGTGTCTGGTTGTCTGTTCCTTAACACTGCAAGACTCTGAGAAACTTTCTTCTGTTTCACCCAGACAGCCAAGACACTAGTACGCATGCCAAGAGACACCTTGCATTCTGCAGATTGTATTTCAACTGCCAATAGCCATGTGATTGCATTACACAATCAAATGCATTGTTTCATATGGAAAAATTATACTGAAACTTTGAAAACTGACTTCTCACCTTTTTCTATGGATTATATACCAGGCCAGGTTGTTTCTGCTGATAAACACCCATTGTCCATCTCTCACTGGAGAGTGTGTGTCTGCCATAGAGGAAAATAGTGGCCATTCTGGCTGAAGACTATTAGCTGGCTTGTGAAATAAACATCTTAAAAGCTGGGTGCCCTGCAGTTTTTTAAACCTTCAATTCTTTCAAAGGTTTGGTTTTACTTCCAGCCATCCTATTTTCCAAGAACTGTGATTTACAACACCTCTGTCTCTCCTTTGTATGTATTTATTTAACATTGTTCATACTCCCCTCCTTAAGAGCAGCCCTGTGATCCAGCACTTTTCATACCACATGAATTAATGAACTGGATATTTGACCACTTGCAGCCATATTTGTCCCCATGGCGGTCAACTACCTCACCACTCAGTAATGACTCAAATATATTGTTCATCCATTACCAACTCAGATTTAGGAAGTGGTTGGTTAGAAGAAAACAGGACTTGTACTTACAAGTAGGTATAACAGCTGAATAATCCCAGTGGGTCTTAAATTTTCAGTCCATCGCTCCAAAGGTTCAGTCACTCATTACAGCACAGTGTGTGACAGTTTTCTAGGCAAGCAATGGCTAATATGGGAGGAAAAAAACTCCACCTTAACAAAAATTTTAAGAAACGGGGTGGGGAATTAAGATGTGTCTGAGCTAAGCTCACTATGTACAAAAATTGCTATGGTATTGCAAACATTTTTTTATTTAGTCAGAGAAAAGCCAGTATTTTCATCAGATTGCTGATCATTAGTTTAATGCCTTTGTGCTTAACACAGAAATTTCTTTTCTGAAATGCTTTGCTGGCAAAATAAATACCAGTAGGAAATTATAGGATAATTTAAAGAAATGTCTGTCCATAGAGCATATTGTTGATTGTTGTTATATTATCCCAATATGGCAGGCGACCAAATCTTAAGAGGCAAGAGTTTTAATTAAGTAGGAGAGAGCATTTATTCCCTGCTAGAGACAAACCTGACTGAAAGGTTTGTCGTTTTGACTGGAGACACATTTCTGGTGCAGAGAGATCCTTTTAAGCCAACACAGCTTCCTTAGCAAGTAATTGAAACACACTCAGGTGCGATGCTGAGAGCAAATGTCATGAAAAAGATTTTCTGGGAAGAGTCAAGCAGCCCTACTTCTGATCAGTAATTCAGACAGAGTTTATCACACAAATGGAAACATAATCATTGTACTGCCGAGTGGAGTGATGTGTCAGTGCAGGACTCCACTTCCGATTCAGTAGCGGAGGAGAGCGCGCAGACCTCAGTCAAGGCTCCGCTAGGCACCATACAGGCTCACAGGTAGATACAGTCCCTGCTGCAGCGTGCTTACTTTGCTTCTTTGCAGATAGTTTTTCTGAGCATCCCAGTTTCAGTGTATTACTATATTTTATTTTTAAATCAAAATCACACTCTATAGTTTCGGTATGGGTCTTTTAATACAGCACAGAAAGTAGAAATTTGCTTGAATTCCTTTCACTTAGTTACTGCAGAACAGCCAGTTGCCCTTCCCTCTTTGCCTGCAGTGACAGGGAAGCGGTAGTAACAGAACGATCAGCATCTCTCCACATTATGCACGTGCTCACAGATGCAGCAACAGCCCTCGAGCAGTACTTACTGCCTAGCAAGCAGTTACTCACCTTTAAAACAATATTATGACATTATAGAGATACACACCAAAAGGCCAATTACTCAATAGCCAGCACAATTTTGCGTGTAAGTGTTGTGCAAACATACACACACAAGTAATACTGTCTCATGACAAGAGGGTAATAGCAGTAGATTCACTCAGCAATTAAGGCTCGAACAGTTATAGCACTGGTGCATCAACTCCTGCATTTTAACTGTGATATAATTGTGATGTTAAATAACAATTGTTAGTGATATCACAGCTGCTGTAATCAAGAAAAGGATTCATAACAGTTTACTGTGGCATGATAAAACAGATTTTTTTTTACAAGGAAGAAATATAAATATAAAAGGCTGCCCTGATGAATTATTCTATTTGAGGGCTCACCATATTCTGCAAAGAACTTAATGTAAAATTGCCAGTCTTCAGATTTTGCACATATTTTGTTTTAACCATTTGAAACCTGTAAAAGTAAATGTAGCATAAGCTTTAAGCTACAATTTACAATAACATCAACTTGTTCTAACTATTCATTAAGTTCTTGAAACTGGTACTATATGATGGACGTTTCTCTCAATTTCTGTTAAATTTTATTCATTTTATACTGGGGAAGAAGTAGAATATATTTTGTTTCACAGCATAGACTTTATGGATGCTGGAATTTATCAGTTTGAGGACAGAACTCAGTGGAACTTCAGGAATATAATCTGATATCCTCTATCTGCTGAGCTCACTACCAACAACAGAAACAGAGTTCCTTTTTTATAACAAATCAATTAAAAAAAATTTAAAAATCACAGTATGGTTCTTTCGTGATACTTTCATAGAAATCCTCACTGAGTTTTTATTGTGATGTTGTGTTCACATCCACTTGTTTTGGCTAGTATAACCATCATTATACTATATACTATAGAAGTTAAAGCAAGGCTTCATATAATAAAAAAAGACTAAAGGGTAATGAACAGCAGCATTGCTTAGTAATTAAGCTAGAACACAAACCCCTTTGTCTTACCTGTCAGGCACTGCTTTGGAAAAGCCCAGATCATAGATACTGATTTAATGCAGTGCAGAAGCTGGATACAGCAGTTCTGGGACCTAACTTCTCATTCATCAAATGTCAAGAGCTGGTGGCTACACAGACTCAAGTGGAAATTTGCAATCTGCAGGGATTTCACCTGCTTTGATCCTAATGTGGGGTGTTGGGTAATTAATAATAAGTGCTGACAGCTGACATTAATTGATTTGGATCCACATTATGGTTTTTATAGGAAGCACTGTTCAGAATCATGTTTTCACATAAGGGATTTGTGAGGTCATGCCAAATGAAGTTATCTATTAATAATAACAGTAAATAAATCAGGTGTCATTTAAAAAACAAATAAGTACATTTTGGCAGATTCAGAAAGATTAGCAAACTATTCATTATGAGGAATGTATTAAAGGGAGTCATAAGCAACCTGATTGTATGGACAATGCAGAGAATTCAGATATTCCAGAGATTTAGGAGGGCTACACAAGTCCCAGATGGAAATGAATTTTTATGTACTTGAGAAATCCAAGAGTGCTGAAATTTAAACCACTTATAGATATAGAATCACAGAAAAAAGAAAATATGTCTAAAAAAAGATAACAAATATTCTACCAAGATGAGAGATGTAAAATGTTAAAAAGAGATAAATAGATGGTTTTGATATAACAATAATAATAATAATAATACCAGTGTGTTATTTATCCCACAAATACCTCGCTGTTACGCAAATTCCAGCAAAACAAGAAATTTGAGCTGGAACTCAGACTGCGCAGAACTTTTTTGACATCTCTACAGTGCAAAGTTTTTTCCTTAGTAAAAGGCTCCACATTAAGAAGGCATATGTATCATGACTAAGTAATGTTTCAGTAATGGAAGCAGAGAAAGCAGCAAGTAAATTTAATGGAATGAAATTAATCGATGGAAAATTTGGTCTGGTAACAAGAGAAAATTCCTCCTAGGAATAACCTATAACTGTCACTCAATAGTACTAATTACATCTTTTTGTCTCTCCAAATCAGCTGTAATAGACAGGTTTCTTGAGGAACAAACCAAATCAGTCAAATCACTAGAAAATATAACACACTAAACTAGGTAGGATGGTTGGAAAACTATCTGGGCGCTCCAGATTTTTTCAGCATGCTGTATATAATTGAAGAAAACATGCCTGAAATTTGACTGAAGTTATCGCAGTTGCTTTACTGGGATATATGCAACTGTAAGCTTTAAACAAGTTTGGCCAATGAACACTGATGTTTAAGAACAAAAACCCAACAACACTGGCTTTTGTGTTGGTCTGTTAATTATTTTTTTCTTCCAAAAGAAGTTGAAAAGCCTCCAGTAAAACTGGGTAAAAGAACAGAGAATGTTTAAAATAAGAAAAGACTTAAAAATATGAAAATCAAAATAAAAGGATATCTGAGAAACAGTATTAGTTCAAACTATTCAGCTTTCATGGCATAATTACGTGTTTCAATGTGGTATCTAATTTATATGCTGCTATATTCACTCCTGATGTCTAAACAGAAAAAAATAAGCTTACAAATATTCATACAACTGCCTTTCAGTAGGAAAAATGCAATTACACATGTTTCTGCAACCTCTGGCTATAAGGAATAGCCGCAGTAAATTGATTTTAAATTCCCCCAACCTTGCCTAAGAAGCATAAAGATCTTTCTTTTTAGCCATGTGTGCCCACGTGTTGGCTAAAATTCAACCCAGGGAAAACATCAGAATGTTATTGTGAGAAAGAAGTGGAGGTTCTGACCACTAAAAACAGGAGATGTAATACCTTAAAACAAAACTTCATAAGGAAAGAGGAATTATATATGAACCGAAAGTCTAATGTCTTTGGGTAAAATGCAATGTGCTTCATAACTGCAACTGAAATGTTCATGCTGCACTCCGACTGCTCTGATAAATCACAGGCCCAGCTTAGGCCTTTCCAATAGCTGGACAAAGCATTACAACAGGGAGGGCCTGGGATAATTCTGAAAGTATTATTTTCTTTTATTTTTTGAAGTAGTAATTTTTTAATTAATTTGGTTACAGAGGAAACATAGATTCAGTTTGGGGGGGGGTGGTTTTATGGACAAAGAAATATTCCTGCTCTGCCATAAAGAATATGTATTACTATTTCAGGTATACTGCAAGACCGTCCTTTCTCTTGGGCAGTACAGGAGGCAGAAGTTTTCTTAAGGATAGAAGCTAGGGCTGAGGGTAGAGTCTTGTAGTGAAATGTTTAGGCTCATTGTTTACCAAGACATGGTGTGGGTATGCAAATATATATAGATATACACATGCCTATTGATATGGACTAAGGTTAAGAAGTTTCAGGAGCAGATCTACAGGACAAACTAAGTGGCACTTCAACGTATGAATATTGCTTCTCCATAGGTCAGCTGAGACAACACAGGGGGTCCTATGGCTGATAAAAGAGACTGAGAGAACTGGTCTAAATCACTGTGGAGCCATGCCACATGTTTTAGCTGTAACACAAAAACCTGGGGTATTTTAGACAGATATGGCTTTCTACAAATGGCTCATTAGGGCAGGGCTTTTTGTCCTCCCTGTTCCTGAATGTCAAGTAGAGGAATTAATTAGCAGAAAGCCTTTAAGTTAGATGACTATTTCTCCAGGAGAAACTGTGGGAAAAGTTAGCTCCCTATTGTCAGTGTATCAGTCTTTTCCGTGTGTGCTTCAGATGGAGACTTTAACCCTTATGAAGTGTGAGGGTTTATGATAATTACTTTGAAGAAAAGGTCAAGTCCATGCTAATAACCAGATTGAACTGGTGCCTCCGTGTAAAGGTCACTGGAAAGGAATATGATTATACACAGTTTTAATGTAGGGACTATAAGCCCCGTTGTAGCTTTGCCTCTCTTTAGCAGTGTTTTGGCAAGAGCCGCATTTTGCAGAGCTGCAAGTCTGAGAAGAGTTTTGCAAATTGAAAAACAGAATAACTAAGGAACACCTCTGCTGGGAAATCATATCGGAAGGCTGTTTTATATATTCATGTAATTTCCACAATATGTATTGCACCACATTCATAAAAATCCCCGTCTTCGAAACAAGCAATGCGCCATGGCCTCTGCAGGTATTCCCCTGGGCCAGCACATTCGGGAACCTGCAGCATTCTAAACCATCTAAATTTTACCTAGATAAATATAAGCTTCCTTGTAATGGAAAACTGGAGGTAAAAAGAGAGGGATGACTACTGTTGTATGAAAAAGCAATTTCCTTTGCCAGTAATCTTTTGAACTCCCATTCCTATTATTTGTGGTTTGTGTTTGAATAAGGTCTTTATCTTTCTTAGTACAGCTCTTACATAGATGGAATTATTTATTTTCCTATAAAAATGCCTATTTCCATCAACAGTATCTATAATTCAGCCTGATTTCCTTTGCTGGGTTAGTTTTGTTAAAAACCCAGGAAACCAGATGCTCCTTCAAGTGTCGAAAGGCAGAAGAAAATATTTCAAAAAAATAGCTGGTCCTTTTGACACAGTAGTAAAATGTTTGTCAACTTTCAACTATGAGTAAATGGACCCCAGACAGACCTGTCAGGAAAGAATCCCACTGTGTGGGATTCCACTGTAAGGCCACAGGCTTCTCCTGGCTTGGGCTGAAGGCAAATAACCATACCTAACGTCGAGGCCATGCAGATAAATGGGAACTTTCATGGACAGAAGGATTCCCAGACTTCAGAGAGGTGAGGACGACTAGGATAATCAGGCACTGCTAATTTGTTGGTGCCTCTCAATGTAGTTGCCCCTCCCTCTGTGCCTGGCTTTAGAGGTGTTGCACCATGGCTGGCTTCTCACCCATTCATACCTCCTACCTTTATTCTGCCCAACAGCTCACTGGCAGCATTGAACAAGTAGTCTCAATGGGCAGAAACCCAGTGGTTTGAGGTCTGTGCCAGGCACTGTTCTGGGACAACTGCTTCTGACTAGGCACATCTCCACTTTGCCTTCAGTGATGACCTAGAAACCTCCTGGTCCTTTCTTTTGTGTAGGTTATGAGAAAGATACTATCAGAATATCTCCCCTAACTTTCACCTCCATGCCCTAAGACAATAGAGGACAGGAAGACAGAGGTCTTTATTGCTTATTCTCTTTTAAGGGAGTATGAAAATCCTGGGGAGAGGAGTGAACTGTGTACAAGGAGCAAGGAGAATAAAGCTGGGAAAACTCAACTGTTTTATGCTAATCTTAATACAGCCATGAGGATGGAGAGGAGAGAATATAGGAAAAGGCAGAAGGGGAGAAAACAAAAGAGGCTAGGAAAAAGCTATATAAGACAGAGATTTAAAAAATATATATATATTTATATAAGGAAAAACAAAGTACACCAAAAAAAANACACATTTAAAACATGGAATAAAGGATCTACTTCAAACATACTATGGAGAAAAAGTGAAGCTGAGCAGGGTAGGAAAAACACTTCAATATAACAGAGCGCATACCATACAAATAAAAATGTTGAAGTCCTCTGCATCTGCCATGCCACATGGGCAATGGATTAAGCCCTCCATATTCCATGGACTTTCAAATATTTCACTGCAGTTTTTTGACGCATTCACTGAGGAAATTTTACTTGGAAGATACCACTGTCTTGAATATTTACAGAGAAAACCCAGTCCTTCCCTACAGATAGCAAGTCAGATAGTACATCCAAACCTATCTGAGGTCTGTCTGCTTTCTCCAAAGTGAGAGGACTTTGTCCTCTAGTGGCTCTAAGCTAAATTCAGTTTGAGGATAACTGTTAGTCTCCAAGGTGTTTGCACTCACTTACATGGTAACTGTTGGCAAGCCTCTGGCTTCAGAAAATACACTTAAACAAAACAAACAAATTCTAAAAATTTTTGTGGTTTTATATTATATTTCCCAAACTTAGCATCTGATTGTCATTCAAATTAAGAACATACTGATCTCTGAAAACATGAAATTAAAATGCCAGAGCAGTGTAAAGTGATATTAGTAAAAGTTTAAAAAAATCCAAGTCCTTAACCCGTAAAATCAAAAGTTCATAAGGATACAGATCAGTTGCACAGTATTTAGTTTCCTGCAGCAGTGGCAGCAGACTTGCTAGTATGATGGTAGCTGAGCAGTAACTTTTTCGATTCTGGACCTGAGCTCTGATTCCTGGTTTGATAATTGTGTATTAGATGTTCCTGAAACAATTGCATATATTTTCACACTAAAAAAACCTCAATAACCTCTTTTGTGTGCTCTTCACAAAATGGCAAAAGTAGCATGAGCTAGAATATTTGTCAGAGTTTACAAAGTAAAACCGAGATGCTTGATTGAGCTTAATTTTAACTTCTGACACATAAAATAAGCCTGGGATTAATCCTATAAGAGCAGTCATTTTGGAGAAAAGTTAAACAAGAGCTGAAAGTAAGTAGAAGAAACAGTTAAGCTGCAACTAAATCCTAAATTCAAAGGAAAATACTCCTGTTATTCCTCTATAAAATAGTTCTTTGTTTTGAAGCCAATAAATTCTGAACAAGTAAGGGTTTATGGCTCAGTGAAAAATCTGATAATCTTCAACTGCAGTGAATCTAGTTAATGAGAACAACGGTGAGGGCCAGGATAGCAGTACTCTGCAACCCTCCTCCTGAGTGACAGAAAGACTGTTTCACTGGCTTAAAGCTGTCAAGAAGAAAGTGATGAATCTAGGTTTATGTTCAATACCTCCTTAATACCCATAGTGGAGAAGGAAAGTTGCATTTGTTGTCACTTGAGGAATTTCTTGCCTTTGTGGGAGGCTGTTGTCCTGTGAGGAAGTCCCACTCCATGCAATGACAGATGAAGAAAGAGGTAGAAGCCAGGTAAAGATTAATGTCTGCCTTTGAAAAGACAGAGGCATGTGAAGGAAAGATCAGGCAATTCTATCAATGTTTTCCATATTGAAAGGAAAGAGAGTAAGTAATTATTGTAAATGTGCTGTTAACATCAAGCACAAGCCACTAGCGGATTCAAGTACTTAAGCCCTGCCTAATTGTGCACGGGCTCCTTAATCTCAAAATAGATGGGGTCAGAGTGTTCGCTAGGCTGCTCTCTGAAGTCCATTTCCACACTAGATTTTTCTCATCTCCTAAAAGGTCTGTTCCCTGGGCTAGTCCAGTAGTAAATCATTCTTGAACCAGGACTAGATACAAGAAGGATGACACATATATATATAGAACTGAGTTGTCAGATTTGCACATCTGGCAACTTTCTGTTGCACATGCATCCTCAGACAAGCACTTCGTGACACTAGAATTTCCCAAGCACTAGGAAGTCCTGCTGTCAGGCATGCACAGAAGTGTCTGTCTCAGTCTGGGAACAGCTGAGATTGCCCAGGTCCAGAGTACAGACAAGACTTGCTTTTGTTGCCTTGATTCAGCAGGCATGTTCAGGCAATGCCCCCAGATCTGGGATCTCCACAAAATCCAACTCCTTCGAATATGGGGTTTTTTCTGCTTCCCAGGTGAATGCTCTAACCACCGGTTACATTATCTTTTCTAAGTTTCCTTGCTCATGCCTGAAAGAAAAGGCTGCAGGCACCAATAATTAGGAGAGGCATCTGGACTGCAGAAAACGCTGCCCGATGGCTTGCCTGAGGGATCAAATTTAAGATACATACACAGGGTCTGCACTTTCTGCCAGGTAGTATGTTCATTATGCCTGCTTGCAATATCTAAAAATACAGCAAGGCAGTGCCTAACTTCTGACTGTGCACGTTCTTTTTTCTCTTCTGGCTGCATGTGCCTTATACTGTTCAATACATAAAGCTGTCCTTCTGGGCCATTAATAATATGGGGAAAAGTGAAACTAAGAAGATGATGCATTAAGTCCCTAATTGCTGAGTGAATAAGAAGGCCAAAATTTGATGGACATACTAGAGGAAGGCTGAAATCTAACTAGTCCCTCTTCTATGACAGCAATATATCCCTTTATAACCAGATCACATCTTAGGAGTTACATTCAACAGTTTTGCTATTATGGTATCTGGAGAGTAGCCCAATGGTAGTTCCTCTGCAACAGCTCATAGCCAGCGAAGGCATCCGATGCAACTAATTGTTAGTCATCCTCCACTGTTTGGTGCTCAACACAGGGCTAAATGTCATAAGAAATAACGGTTGACCAATCTTACATTAGGCTTGCCATGAAGATGGACGCAGATCTTGAAGTTCAAATACACGTTACTCCACAAAAATCCCATTCTGTCATGCTTACTCTAGTAAATAGCAATGACTTTCTTTTAATGAAAGTGGGAAATTCCTGCTTTTTAATGATTATTTTTAAATTCTGAAAAGACATTTAGTAAGTTTGTTTTGGGGAGAGGGGTTAATTTTGGTTCTTCTGTTCTTAACCAATGCAAGCTTTAGGGTAAGAAAAGCAACATTATCTGGGAATTTTTGGCTTTCTTCAAACTTACATAATCACCATCAGGTTTATCATTCTGTGCCTTAGTTTCCAGACAAGGATAAATGTTATCTGATTTAGAAATCTTATATGGGAAGGGATTTGGAGACTCAGCAGCTCTGCTCACCAGGAGAGAGCACCCACCTGTCAGGAGTGGGTGCTCACACAAATACATTTGTGTAGTGGACAGAAATGAGGCTCCCAGCAAGCACCCATCCTGTTATTAACCTCCTGCCCATGGTACTCACACCTTGAGACTAGAAAGTCGTGCAAAAGGGTGAGTTCGGACAAATGAGAGTTCATTCAGTAAAAAAAAATTTGATGTCTTGTGTTAGCCAAACTGAGTGTCTGAACTACCAGCACATTTTCACACCAACTTTGTCCATACTAGGCTTTCACCCTATGTTTTCTTTTAAATAATATCAAGTACATCATAGTCCCCTGAGATTTCACTGGACTTTTAACAAAATTCATGTCTGTGCATCACCATGAAAGAAGGAAGAAAAAACTGTATATGCATGGGTGTGTAAATGCTCAGCTATCATCTTGAGTCGAGATACCTCTTCCCAATCACATACCTAGTTTGTACAAAGTAAAACAGAGTGGGAGATAATGGAAGACCACTTTTTTCACAGTCTGAATGTCAGAAGGGATGATTCTCTACCCATCCTACCATGACTCAGTCACAGACATCAGTTTAAGAGCCTGAAGACACAGCAGTTCATAAAAGCCAGGCTATGCTTGTTCACTGCAGTGGCCACATCAGAATTACCCATGTGGCTCTGAGCATTTGGAAGGAAGATGCTGGAGGTTAGTGCCCTCAGATCCTGTATGACCCCAAAGACCTTCATCTCAATAAAGAGGCTGTTATGGCCTGTATCAATTTAGTCACTTTTAAAGTTTGCATCAGTGTTCAAAATTGAGTTGTAATATAACATTCACCAGAGGAAATGGTTTCATGTGGAGCCATGCATACAGGGTCACAAATAAATTGCTCAAAATAGTTTTAGTCATTGTTGATTAAAATAGTTATTAATTAACAAGCCCAGAACAGAAGATGGTATCTGATTTACCAAAGAGATATTTACATCTCAAGAAAGAGGAAAAATGTTTATTCTGCTTCAGAGGAAACTCTAGATTATCACCAGGTAAAGAGGAAATAAAAGTTGCTCCTGGAAAAGAGATTAAATCTGTGCAGAACTGACAAAGGACTTCAAGGGGGACATTAGCTAACAAGCTCAACTAGTGTGAAGTCCTCACTAATGAATGCAATTTGAAACATGAGGCGAGTGCAGAAAAAAAGAGCTTCTGACAGCCATTTCATCAGACAGAACCTACAACAAGTCAGCTGGATAAAGAAGATAGAGAGAGACACTTTTCTGATTTAGTAGATTAAGGCAGGTTTTCCTTCCATTTCTTCATCTGTGTCTTTTTTAAACATTCATGACTGTTGTGTCTTTTGAGTGGTATAAAATATATAAAGAAAATTACTGAACGTGGCTTGACTAAGAAGTAATTTTGAGGTAGCTGGATAATGGCAAGGCACCTTGCCACAAGGTATGTTGCTGGTGGTGTGAATGTATAAAGCTGGTTCCAGGACTCCCTACCAAGTGTCCCAGCTTCCCATCATCTGCACTTTATGGTACCCAAAGGGTAGCAGAGGAGCATCCATGAAAGCTGGCTAAGCCAAATGGAAAGCTAATATGATTGGAGTGGGAGAACTATTTTCCATTCCCTTGAATGCCTCAAGATGTGAAGAAGGCAGCATACTTGAACCCCAGGGGCAATAATCTGTATGAAAAGAGTAAAGAAGACCACAGCAGAGATGCAAGCACTGACATGCAATGATCCAAACTGTTGACACTATTTCTGGCACAGCCTGGGCCCAGGTCAGGCCTCCAGACAAAGTCTGGGCACTGTGCAGGGGGAGGCCTGAGGCCAGAACAGTGCCTGACACGTTTAGGGGTATCGACACAGCCTGATCCATCAGGTTTAAGATCTTGCTGCTAGTCACCTGGGTGAGCCTTTCATTCTAGAGATGAGTTGTTTCTGTCTGAGAAATTGGAAAGAGCTGCACTGAGTAGAAACAAATGAGCAACGTCCTGAAATGCAAAACATATCGATTATTTCCTATTCTTCTGCCAGGTTTAACTAATGGATTCCTGAGAACACACTCTGATCATGTAAATCTAGTAAAATATTTTAAAACTACTTACAGCATTACAATTTTATCAAGCAACTGGGACTCATTTGGGGTTTTCTCTCAGTAGGATTATAAAAATTGTTTTTTAAAATATCACTCTCTAAGCTTGAATTCCTTTCACAAATCCCAAACTTGAATTATTCTGGACAACCAGCTATCATCTGTCTGGACTTTTTTCAAACTACAGCCCACATGGGCCCCATTATCTTTGCACACTGGAGAGAGCAAAGCTTCCCCCGAACTTTGACAACATACAGTTTTGCTTCAGATAAACCAGAACTGTTTGCCCCTTTTTGTGTACTTGTTTGTTTTCTGTGATGCCACTGTAGAGCTGTCAAATTGGTAGTGCCAGGTGACCTGCTGAGCTGCTATGGATTTGGATCCACACGACTGTTCTTCTGATCAAACAAAATCTCATGGTTAGGGTTAGTTCCCTCTATTTAAGAAAAATGTGTTGTTTCGGGTTGATTACTGTAATTTAATTCTGTGGGTAATGGAGGATGAGGTTATTATGTATTATCACAGCTCTTTCATAGCTGCTACAGCACAAATACTTTTTCCCCCTTTTGTTGAAACAGTGCTTTGCTGACTCCACAGACAGGCTTAGTTTAAATTTTCTGGTGTCTGTAACAACCGTAATTTGTATTTGATGCACATGGATAGTGTTCACAATTGTTTTAAAGCAGTGGTGCAGAAGCATTCTCTATTACTTGCTGTCAAGAAAATCTATATTACTGCTTTCCTGTAACACTCTCATTCTGATGTGTCATCTCTAAGTAGTGAAAATGGGCATTGGCTACATCCCACAGAGAGTTAATGTAAAAGTATGCTGAAGGTTCTGCAACTTTCAGAAATCTTCTTGCTTGCCCTATTATAATATCGCTTCCCTTTTTAAAAACTCTGATGTCAGCTTTTAGTTCAGCAGGTAAGAATTGAACTGCTGATTTCTTCAGGAGGGCTGAACATTAATTTTCACTTCATAAGAAGCAGCTTTTTGGCTAGTTTAAAAAATGTTGTGTGAGTTACAGAGGAGCCTCATCTACAGTCTCAAAAATCTATCAGGCAATTTCTTGTGTGATTACAGGGAAACTTCTCTAGTTGCTCCTAGTATTGGCTGAATAAGGACCATGCTGAGGAGAACACAGAGCTGAAAATTATAGGAAGCCAGGAAGGGGGCCAACTGAAACAGAAATGCCATTGTGACAGCTCATTGTTCTTAATGTATAATAAGGACCAGCTTTACCATGAGCTAATACTGGCTCTCATTTATTTACCTCATTTGTACGTTGGAATAGTGGAAGAGATCTAAAAAGGTGCTGTGCTCAAACAGCATATGTCCACAGAGGTGGGATGGCTCAACATCTCCTGTTGGTCTGACAGAAGAGATACCATTGCCTAATGTAAATAATCTGTTTACTGCTGACAAAGCATTAAGACTGTCACTGGCTGGTAAGACAGCCATATTATGTGATTAACAAGAAGCTGAGTTATCCAAAACTTCACATGACACTAGAAGCAGTTTTATAAGTGAATGTTTAGAATAGAGGATTACAGAGCCCCATTTGTGGATTTATACTCATGAGCTATCTGAAACCAGAGTTTTGTGAAACAGTAGTTCTGGTGGCCATACTGACTTAAGAAATTTCTCTTTCTGTCCTTGGCCACTAATTCTGCTTTTTCACCAGAGTAATTCTTGGCTTTTAGGCAGTTACATTTTTTAGCCCATTCAGTGACCTGTTTTAGCTCAATCCTAAAAGCAATGGTGCTTGGCAGAGATACTGCTATGGAAGGGCAAGTGTGAACAGACTAGCTAGGTGAAGAAATGGGCAGAAATCCTTAAACTGACATTGCTGCCAAAGCTTTCTTAACAGGAAAACACATCTGAATTTGGGAAATTAAGAAGAGATTTCACCTCAAATAAATTCCCCATTTTTTGTTATCAAGCCTGAGGACAGAACTTGTCAATGACTGTATTTCAGGTCTGAGGAAATGTTTAAAATGCCCTGGCAGATAGTTATACAGTCTGCTATCTGCAAGAATAGAAGCAAAACTGTAATCATCTGGATTTAAATATAGTAACATGTTTGTGGTGCCTTTGCCTATTCCTTTAGGGTCTGGTAAGTGTTAAGAGTGATTTCAGGAAACACAGCAGCAGAGAAGCACAGGAGTTTCCAGGGAATGGTGATCCAGAGCAGAGCAGAGATGCTGCCTTGTGTGACCAGGATCCCAACATGGGCCACTCTTCCCTCAAACCGTGTGAGTCCCTCTGCAAGGCTGTTCCTCCTGTGCAAGCGGGATGTTCCCTGGGTGGGACATGCCAGGAGAGGGTGCTTCACACTCATCAACCTACGGGAAATGCCAAAACTGTCCTAAAATCCTAACAGATGGCTTTCATGCAGGTAAGGATTACTGAAATGTGACATTGTACTGATCTGCACATCCCACGCTGCTACTCTAAATGCATCTAATAAGCATTTCTCTCCTTACCCACAGACAGACGATGTGCATCCTGCGTCTGTAGGGCACACATTTTTCATTTGTTCTCAGTTCAAACATTAATTCTGTGATAAAGTATCAATTAGCTTCAAACATTTAATAACGTAGTCTTTTACAGTTGGTCAATTCAGCAATTAAAAGGATGGTAGAAAAACAAGTTTTGTAGGCTAGCAGCAATTTCCCTGCATAACAGATGTTTGTATGGAAACAGGCATGTGGTGACTGGCTTATCTTATGCTCAAAGCAACAGTCTTTTCCAAAGGTGTAGGCACTGAGCACTCAGGCACTCGATTCTCTTTGCTTTATAGAGACCCCTACTACAGTGTGAACCAAGCCCTCACCCTTGTGAGAAATAAGAGGAAGGAACAAATTCAGAAGCAACAACAGAGCCCTGTTGAAAGTACCGATGCTGTTGCTAAAGGAATTGGCTATACTTAATATTTACTGTAAGGAAAATGGAGCAGTGCCCAGTTGAAGCCAATGAAAGAGCAGTGTGTAATGGAGAGAAAAAATAAGGTTCTAGCATTTTTTTCTTTCTAAATGTTTTACATGTAAAAGATGCACAAGATAAAGCAAAGAATTAAATTCAAGTAAAAAGTCTAAAAAGACCCAGCATGACCTTTGATGCTTATGTCAAACGTGAATAGTGTCCATCTAATCCTGGAAGTGCCTAAACCCTTGAGTATACTCTTTTCCTGTATATATTCTACAGAGTTCTGCCTTTTGGACCTTCCACTCTGAGCATTTACTCCACATCTGTAACTGGCAGGGCTATGGACACAAGGTGGCTTTCCATCTCAGTCATGGAAGGTGTTGGGTCAAGCCCTCACAATATGTATAAGATGACTTCTTCTGAAAACGGGTGTTTCAGGAGTTGCTTGGACTTACCCAGGAAATGAAAGGTCTGAGTTAAATGATCGCTGCAGCTTGAGGGAATTAAAGTCTCATATCCAGGTGTAACCTAACCACCAGCCCTGCAGAGATGAGTTACCTCTGCTCCTTGTTCTTTTTCTATCCAGTGACTGAATGAGGCTTACATCTGAAAGCAAGCTACACAGATAGTTTATCATCAGGAATGAGCAGCAGTTCCCCAATTCCAACATCATTTTAAAAGGCAGCTGTGAACCTTGTTTAGTTCTGTCAAAGAAAGGTACTTCAGGCACTTTCCCTCATCATGGAAAGACTCTGAACTCTTGATCCCAAGTGCGTGGAGGTATCTGCCTAACGCCCAGGTTCAGGCTTTTGCGCCTGTACTGCAGGTGATTTCATCACCAGAGTGTTTCCATGGCTGAAAGCTGACTCAGAGAGGAACAGTCAATCCCATGTTTCAGCAGGAAGAGCAAAGAACAAGTTTCAAGCTAACTCCCAGAAGAGGTACCAGTGTTTCACAGATGATTTAGGGAGTGACACTCAAGTTTCAAAGTTGTTGCTTTTCTGCTAAGAGCAGAGAGGGGACAATGTGTGAATATACAGTGGAAATATAAACACAGACACCATAATGCAATCCCAGAGTAAGTCTGTTGTCTGCAGAAAATGATAGGGGACAGAAGCAGGATTTATCACCTTAAATGGGTTTTATCATCTTAATCTAACAGCACACTAACTTGTCTGTCAGGCTTCCATATCAAACCTAGCTTGTGTCCTGTCATCCCAGTCTGTGGGACCAGCACATGACAGCATTGTTCTGTGTTCAGCCCTCTTTATACTTGTTTTCATTTTATTCATTTCTGTCATATCCCCTTCATTCAGTGCCTTTTTTTTCAAGCTCGAGTCCTAAACCTATCTAATCTTTTCTCATATGGGAATGATTTTTAAAGTCTGTCCTTCATATACTTATCCTTCTCTGCAGACTTTCTAGTTCTAAAGCTCCCTTTAAAAGAAAGATGACAGAAACATGCAATATTCATGTCAGGAGTTATGGATTTTACTTTGGCTGCTACTGTAATGATACTTTTCTGTTTCGTTCTCCAATCTGATTCTATAATTGCATTTGTCTTTTGAATGCCGTTGAGTAACAAGCTCATCCATACAGTTTTCACAATACTGTCCATAATGGTGACATCCTGAGTGGTAATAATTTCTTTTGAGCTCACTGCTGCGTGTTGGTTTATCAGGGATTATTTTTGCCATTATCACAACTTTGTGTTTATCAATGCTGAACAGCATCAGATCTCATCTCACCCCAGCAACGTGTGCCAAAAGAAGTTCCTGCAGCACTTTTTGGTAGCTCTGGTTCTGACTATTCTAGTTCTGTAAGATCAGAAAACATCCCTGTCTGCTCCCTTTCCAGACCACTAATGAATGTGCTGAACAGCAAAGTCATCTTACCTCCATTGTAGAATGTCTTATTATTCCCATCTTTTCTTCACTATTTTTTCACTGATGTTAATCATGCATGGAACTTTCTTCTTATACTATGACAGCTTATTTTCTATAAGTCTTTTGTAAAAGGCCTATTCAAACTCTTTTGGAAATTCCATGTACAATGTATCAAACGGTTCATTGTTATCAACATGTTCACTGACTCTGTTAAAGAGCAATACAGACATGTGAGGCATGACTATCTGCTGCAAGAAAATGCTCTTTTTCCCTGTTGCATCATTTTCAACCATAGATCTCCTAATTCTGTTCTTTATCATAGTTTGCATCAGTTTGCTCGATATAGTAGTCAAGCCTACTGTTGTTTCATAGATCTTGCCACAGTTTGTTTTTTTTAATGGATGTCATATTTGCCAATTGACATTTCTCTGGCACCTTGGATAACTTAAACTATTAGCAAGCTGCAGTTAATTGGCTGTTGCATACACAGGGTCCCTCAGGGCTCTTGGGTGAACACCCTCAGGTCTCATAAATCACAGAATCATAGAATCATAGAATCTTAGAATCACAGAATGGCTTGGTTTGGAGGGGATCTCAAAGACCATCTAGTTCCAATCCCCCTGCCATGGGCAGGGACACCCTACACTAGACCAGGTTGACCAAAGCTCCGTCCAATCTGGCCTTGAACACTTCCAGAGATGGGGCCTCCACAGCTTCTCTGGACAACCTGTTCCAGTGCCTCACTGCCCTCACAGGAAATAATTTCTTCCTAATATCTAATCTAAATCTCCCCTCTTTTAGTTTAAACCCAATCCCACTTGTCCTGTCACTACATGCCCTTGTAAACAGCCCCTCTCTGTCTTTCCTGTAGGTCCCCTTTAGGTACTGGAAGGCAGCAATTAGGTCTCCCTGGAGCCTTCTCTTCTCCAGGGTGAACAACCCCAACTCTCTCAGCCTGCCCTCGTAGGAGAGGTGCTCCAGCCCTCAGTTCATAATATTTTCAAAGGCCACTGATATTTTAACTGTGTAGCAATACGAGAATTCTTAATGTTAATTAGAAGTGTTATGAACTCTGAACAAGGAATAAACACAGGATTTTATCTGATGGAGTAACTGCTGCTGCTAAAGCCATTTTGCAGACTGACTGCATCTGTCAGGAATACTAAAGGACTGCCAAGAAATCAGATGGTGTTTCATGGCAGTATAATACTGAGTGATACAGAAGAGTGTACATGCATTGAACACCAAAAGAGAAAAAGTCCAGTGGTTTCCAAAAGTATACAGCCCTCACAGCACCTAAAGTTGTACGAGAGATTAACTTCTGAAGAGTTATTTTTAGAATCTAATAAGACAGTGCTTTAGATTGAGAAGCCTGCTATCCTGTTTGGTTATCTAGTAATAAATCAAGTTTCATGCATCTCCCTCTCATTATCCTTTCATATGACAAGTGTCTGTCCCTGGGTTGCTCAAATCAACAAGTATTTTACCTACTTCAAATCTATCATGCAGACATAAACTGGACTGCTATGGTTCTGGTGCTCTCCAGTGTCTGAGCATAAATGTAGCCTTGAGCTTTATGCAAATAAACATAAAGAGTTGCCATTGTCGTCCTGCAGCTTTCATCGGAAGATAGCTCAAAGCAATCCTCTAGATTTGGTTTTGCTTGAGCAGGATGCCCACAGGAATCACCAGAGTATTATCACAAACACAGGCAACAAGGCTGCAGCTCTGCAGAGGAGGTCTATGTAAGAGGGGGGAGGATACAAAAGCTTCAGTTTCTTCTGGACTTTTACAAAAATATTCACAATACATTTTCTTCTTTAACTGATGCTGTCTTATTAGACAAATTTTATTGTTTTATGTGCTCCAGTAAAATACCACAGGTTTTTATATCACTGTATCTCTTATACTGCAGTGGAAAAGATGAACTTTTACCTCTGAAATAGAAAAGGACTGCAAATCTCATTTTTACCTTTTCGCCTCTTCATCAGTGATAAAGGGACTGTTGGTATTTGTATACTAGAAATTCATTTAAAAAAAATGAATTGTTCGGTGAGCCTGCAAGAGTAATACAAATAAATCTTAAAGAGCTACAGATGTGGAGGCAGGCTATTAGACTGACTCATGGAAGCACTCTGACAGCCATGAAATGGCCTCTCTGCTTCATTTTTCTCTGTTCACAACAGTGGCTCTACGTTGACTAAATGCTTTTGCCTAGTGTAAAATCCTTTTTTACAAATTCACAGTGTCCTAAATGAGGGAGAGTGGGATTTCCAAAGAGCCCTCGGTACTGGCCAAGCCCTGCTCTGTGGAAGTTGACCAGATGCCTTAAGGAGGAGCATGAGGCCAAATGGGAGTACGGACGACTTACCAGAATGGGGATATTGGTCACGCACTTCTGGGGAGCCACGAGTGTGCAGGATAAATATCTGGACATTTCTTCAGGAATTTTAATCTAGTAGTTGCATTTATTTTCCTTAATATGTTCTGAATTATTTCATAGAATGCATAGTACTTGTACATGATGTATAATAGACGGACAGTATTCAAATAATTCAAATAATGACAGTCTCCAGTGTCTGACTTAAAGAGAAGTGATGTTCCAGGAACTGCTCTAGATCTGACAGTTTCACAGCCTCATTAGATGTGAGCCCACAGACAAGTTGTACAACAGAGTCATGAGACTCTCCAGCTAAAGAGGAGAAGGAGAAAAGAAAGCTCCTGCAAATTACCTTTCTCAGAGCTCAGTTCTTGTGAGTTGGAAGCTGCAGCAGCTTCTGTTTCCATATCAGATGCTTCCAGCCTGGAGCAGGGGCCACATCTCAGCAGTATCACAGTTCAAGGTCATAGGAGGAAAAGAGCCTAAATATAAATACTCAAGAGCTCAGTCTTCCTTCTGGCACCTTAGTGTTTCCTGTCTCTCAGCTACAAACTCATAGAGATTGAAACAGTCACGTTATGTTGGTACAGTGGTCTGTCAGACATAGAGGAGGACTGAGAGGGCAGGAAGGCCCTTACTCTTCCTAGCAGAGCAACAAAGCGTGAGGTGCGGCACAGGTTTTGATGGTCTATGTGATAGATATGTAAATTATTCTGTCACTGTGCAACAGTAAACAGAGGGGCATTGGGTTGCAAGTTCAGAGATTTCAGCATGCCTTGAATAATGGTGACAAGCATCAAAAGTTTTTATAGTCCTTTTTCTTTTAAATACAAAGGAAAAATAGCAGAGTTAAAGCCTTTAAAATGTAAGGTGTACAATAGTTTATTTTAACTGTGTTGTCAACATTTTTTCACTTTCTATATAAGGACTGAAACTCCTTGAGTGACAATCTCTTGTAGCCTGAAATGATTTTAGCTGCTCTCTCTCCCAGAAAACTTTATTAATCTGAATGTGCTGTGGATAATGCTGCTACTTGCAAAATCCAGTCTGCTTCCCATAAGATGAAACAAACAGGCAAAAAATGAGAAAGGAGAAAGAAAGGAGAGAACAGGGAAGGGAGAGAGAAAGGAGGAGGGACAGAAGGAAAGAAATAACTGCACAACAAAATCTGCATCTCTGCCATGGTGTGGACTGGTTCATTGCTACAGAGAAGGCAGGTTGCAGCATCATCTTATCAGCAGCCTCAGAACCTGACATATTTGTACCCAAGTCAGCTTAGGGCAAAGTTTTATCAGCATCTCTGGTCCCAGGCTCACAGCTGTGTTGAAAATATGCAGATCTGACTAGTCAAAGGAAACTTGTTACACAGAAGGCAAAAGAAGGAGAGAGAGGGAAAGAAGAAATCATATAGGGAAGCAAAAGGACGCATAAGGGACAAAGTGATAACAGGAGTGGCAGTCTGATATCTAGGACTTCACTGAAGCCAGGACAGATGGTGATGGCCTCAGCTCGCTCTTGCTCTGGCTTGAGTTTGCCACGACACCTCTGATATATAAAATCCTATAATGTCAGAGCATTTGGCTTTATCCCAGGGTCTGGTAGTGAAATTTGCTTCTTTCAGGCCAGGACATATTCTTAACTTTTCCTTCTTCCTCTTCCCCTTTGCCTTCATTCAGCTTTACAGGTGAAGTGTTGCCCAGTTTGCTGCACCAAGCAGAAGACAAGATTTACCATTCAGGCTGTTCTTGTGGGACCTGACTACATGAGCTATAAGATTCTAACAGGCCATGCAGAGTTCTTGCGCTCTGGAGGTGCAACCAGTATGACCCAATGCAATAAAAGAGTAATTCCATAGAAAAGTCAAATACAGAGTGCTGTGATGTCACATGAACCAGATGTGTTAAGCTGATGCATGATGAATGAAACTACCACTGTTAGCACCTATTCAGTTCATGCTAGGTGACTGACCTGAATTAAAATATTCAGAGCTCTCTACCCACATTGTTTAAGTCCATCTGGCAACTCCTTCTGAGCACTTGGTACAATCAAGAAACTATTAAAGGTGTTTTCAAGATATAGCCACCAGTAAAAGATCTGTTTCTACCAAGGATCTGAGTTTGATCAGAATTTGGTGTGGTTTTGCACATCTGTTAAAACTGCTTTCCTGGGAGTCAAAGCTTTGGCTGTGTATTTGGGTGACTTCTGCTGCCACAGGAGACTTTTCATCGTGTTTCGCAAAGATAAGATACTGTTCCTCTATCCCTAAATCCTTACCTGAGGTTTTTTTTCATTTCTGCAACCAAACACTACAACCAAATGCAAAAATTGCCAAGTTTCATCCTTACATGTCACAAAGACAGAAGCTATTCAAGAAATTCATACTCTTGAGAGATGGAGGGCGACACTTCACTACCTACAAAGGCTTCTTTAATTGCAGGTTGTCAAGCTCTGGGTACTGTCTAGTTGTCACACACACAATCCTAGGTATCAAGATATCGCTTCTAGACAGTGCACAAATGAAAGAGATGACCAGTCTGAGCTGCCTCAAGTGAAAGGCAAGGTAACTTATGAAAGTCCATCCTAAAAATCTATCAGGATTCATAATTTAGAGTTCACCTGTAATACCTCAGTACAAATAAACAACCACTATTTATCTGTGTGATATCATTTTAAAGAAGAAGGATGAAAGAAGGAAAAGGAAAGAAGAAAACAGTCTTATTTACTCTTTGTCCCTTCTGTCCCCAATGAGTTTTGTCAATGACATGGGTGAAGATGAACAAGGACTATGGTGCCAGTTATTCTGTCTGGGTCCACAAGATATTCTGCTCCTGGGGAACAGGACAAGACAGAGACTGGCTGAAAGGTGAAAACACTGCCAGTGAATGAAGCATCAATCCTAGATATATTTACATCTATGTTGTGGGGGTGAATTCCTACACTG
The DNA here is from genome assembly GCA_013399095.1 of Psophia crepitans. Taxonomy (NCBI): domain Eukaryota; kingdom Metazoa; phylum Chordata; class Aves; order Gruiformes; family Psophiidae; genus Psophia; species Psophia crepitans. The sequence goes on from VWZZ01008448.1 coordinate 58,269, forward strand.
TCTGAACTCTTACCCTTCTGAGTAGGCTTCAGTATGGCAACTATGGACTGGAGGAACTAAGATGAAAACCTGCACCACTTTACTGTGTGCTATAAATGAGGCTTTTTATCTCTTACCTCAAGAACGCATCTCGGTAAAGTAGGCTGCTTTGCATAAAGGCAGTCACTACCCTGAAACATTGTCAAAAAAGGGAGCATAAATATATCACAGCATTTTTACTTGCTGACAGTGGAAGTGAGTTGGTAAGGTGAGCAGGAAGCAGCAAATGAGGGTTCACTGAGTGATACATCTCCTGCCTCTGAGAGGAAATTTTTGCCTGAGAGAAGTAAACCAATACCACCACAAAGGGAAGAAAACCACAGCTCTCAGCTCTCTTGAGTGAAATCTCTGCTGTCTCAGCAAATGAGTGGTGTAAGACAGTAGACAATACTGGCATGTGGACAGTGTAAGAGTGGAAGAGAAGCTTCAAACTCATCTTAAAAAAGCAGGTAGCAGTCAAGGGCAGAAACTGAAGTCAACCTGACTATGAGAGCTCAAATGATGCAAGACTTTGAAAAATAATCCTTGTTTTATTTGATCAGCTTGACAATACAGTGTCTGAAATAAATTGCCTAGTTAAGAGAAGAAACAGAGAAGAGCTGAAAGAGGGGAACTGATTTAATGGAAAAGTAAATCTCTGACCTAGATTTGCAATGGATTAATTTCTTTGTTTAAAACAAGAAAGACTCCAGAGAATCAAATGTGACCTCTTAGAAATCAGGGTAGCTTAGAAAACAAGGCAACTTAGAAAATTACGTGTTTCCCATCTCTAAGCCTAAAGAAAATAGTAAAGAAAAGATCATTTTTGTCCTCCATTTGTATAAATAATTTTTAAATCTATAAAATAACCATACTATATAGAAAATGTTTGCAGAAAGAAGAGCAGAACCAAGACTTTCAACAAAGTCAGCCACAACCAAAATTGCCATGTTAAGTAAGGAGTACTGCAGAATTATTGACGAAACGGCCTTATTACATGGCCTAAATGTCCCAGCTGGCCCATGTGCTTTGGAGATGTGAAGCTGGCAGCACCCTGGATGATGCCCAGAGCTTCCCTGGTTGGAAAATCTTTATGGTGCTTATTTTCATCAAGTGTGAAGATTGAATTAGACATGGCAAGGTAGTAGCAGAGCAGCTTGTGGAGAAAGATCTTGGTTTCCTAAGCATTGTGTTTCCAGGTCTTTCACAAGAGATATCATCAAGGGATGATGTTTCAGTAGGTTTCAGGGTACTTCTAACTCTGATTTGTTTTTCTTTTGGGAAAAAAAAAAAGAAAAAAAAATTTCTTTCTGTTTAAAACATAACCTAAGCATTGGAAATTGCATTTTCCAGTAAGACGCCAGCAGATAAATTGTAATATCTTTTGAGTATGTGGCATAACAAGCATCAAGCATTTGAAAGCCTGAACTGAGAAATATAGAGTTGACAATGTTATAGTTGTAAGAAAATGGTAAAATATATTTTGTTTGACAGTGTCTGGCTGATCAAAACCAGATCACTGCATTTGCTGTGTTATCTTTATTTCTACTCTTCTTTTCATCTAAAGTCCACTAGTGGCCCCTCCAGCACTGGAGGACTGTTCCTAGCTGTAGCGGCCAACCACAGGGACTTATTAATGGATGGACTGTATCTGTAGCATCAAGACTTCAACAGGCTTGAAGTTGATATAAATTTAACTCACCAAATTTCTGTTAGCCTGCATGATCATCCCTGTTGCTTTCTGGCACTATCTTAGCATTAAAACTCTTACTCCCATGGTTCACTGGGCCAGAAAACCAGGTTGCTCTCACTTTTATTTCTAACCAGTTTCTAAATTTCTTATGGTGTTTTATAATCCTGTTTCTCAGAGGCCATTCTGATTTTTCATGTACTCCTGGCCAGGTCCTTTAGCCCAAATATAATTCCACTGTTTTAAAACTTTACAATGGCTTTATACATTTCTACAACACAGAACTTCACCTGTCCTGTTCTGTAAATGGAGGCAAGGATTGTATTATCTGGTCCTAGTTCTTTACTGTACCCAGAGAAGTCTCTGACTACTGCTGAGATTAAAGTCTCAGGAGATGAATTATGCAGAAACTGTCTCACTTACACCAACAAGGCTACACATCTGACCAAGACAGCTAGATGCCAAGTGATCTGATCAGAGCAGTACCTTCAACTGCCTTCAGGACACCCAGAAGTCCTGAACAAATGGTCATGGCCCAAGTGCCCAGCTCTGTCCAGGAACCCAACATGGAATGGCTATCTGTTGACGTGTATGACGTGTTCACAGTGTGTAATACATGTTCCATGTGCCATCAAAGCAGAACTGCAGAAGCCTTGTTGACGTGTTACAGATCACCTGACAAAGTCACAGGATGCAGTTGCATGGCTGGGGAAGTTTCAGTGTTTTTACATAAGTTTCTGCTTTTCACATTTGGGAAAGCAGGACTCATAGAAACATAGAATCATAGAATAGTTTGGGCTGGAAGGGACCTCAAAGATCATCTAGTTCCAACCCTCCTGCCATGGGCAAGGACACCCTCCACTAGAACAGGTTGCTCAAAGCCCCATCCAACCTGGCCTTGAACACTGCCAGGGAGGGGATCTCCACAACTTCTCCGGCCAACCTGTGTCAGTGCCTCACTGGAACTTGGCCTTGTTGAACTTCATGACACTCACACAAACCCACTTATCAAGCCTGTCAAGGTCCCTCTGGATGGCATCCCTTACCTCCATCATGTTGACTGCACCACACAGCTTGGTGGTGTTGGCAAACTTGCTGAGGGCGCACTTGATCCCACTGTCCATGTTGCCCACAAAGATCTTAAACAATGTCGGTCCCAATACCAACCCCTGAGGAACTCTCATCACTATTTGCCACTTAAACATTGATCCATTGACCACAACTCTTTGATTACAACCATCCAGCCAATTTCTTATCCACCGAGTGGTCCATCCATCAAATCCATATCTCTCCAATTTAGAGACAAGGATGTTATGCAGGACAGTGTCAAATGCTTTGCACAAGTCAAGGTAAAAGAAAGACAGGAGGAACTACCTCCACAGCTTCTCTGGGCAACCTGTTCCAGTGTCTCACCACTCTCACAGTAACGAATTTCTTCCTAATGTCCAATCTAAACCTCCCCTCTTTTAGTTTAAACCCATTCCCACTTGTCCTGTCACTACATGCCCTTGTAAACAGCTCCTCTCCATCTTTCCTGTAGGCCCCCTTCAGGTACTGGAAGGCTGAAACAAGGTCTTCTCGAAGCATTCTCTTCTCCAGGCTGAATAAGCAAAACTGTCTCAGCCTGTCCTCATGGGAGAGGTGCTTCAGCCCTTGGATCATTTAATAACCTTTCTTTCCCCTAAATACCTTAGAAGCCTTTCCTGCTTTTCAGCACATTTAATTCACTTGTGTAACAAGCTATAATTGTACATTACAATGTAATGTACAGTCCAGGTAAACTCTTGCTAGAGTACTGTTTAGTACTTCCCTGTCCCCAAGGATATGTTTCATTTTTATATGGCTGCATCACATCAGTCTATCCCAGGTTTGCTACCAGCTATCAATTTTATTTTATTTTTTTTGTTCTGTTGTTATAACATGTGAGGTAATTTACTGCAGAAACTCTATAATCTACCCCTTTATCTTTGCCCTTGTGTTTTGTGCTACTGAATTTTGTCCAATTTCTCATCAACTCGACTCATCATGGTGTAGAACCCTTCATCTCAGTTATGGCTTTTTTCCGTTATGCTTGTTATTCCTGTACATGTGGCTATGTAGTAATGGCTTATCATTATTATTTATACAGGTCCTCCAGTATATACCTGGAAAATCATAATCCTCGTAATAAGAATTTACTAGAAGAGTTTATTTTCAGGAAAGGAAGAAGACAGGGAGAAAACAAAGATATGAAGGGAAAAAAACCCGTACATTTTGATACTTTTTAATTTACTACTTAGTGGAGAATAAAATAAAAATCTGAAATATGCTTAAGGACATCTCCATCAATTTATGACAGCCAGCACACTTTACACTGTATGTTCTAGTTCAAGTTCAAACTGATTGCCAGATTTTGATCCTTTCCTGAAGTTCAGTCTGACAGAGCGTTTCCCTTGCTGTGTGGAGCACGCCTTCCAAGATCATCAGAACATATTAGCTCCTACCATTTAAGAGTCTCAAGGCTCTGTTCTCTCTCTGTCTAGTACACACCATAGTCTGATGAAGACTGAAATGCTTTAACTCAAGACGATGAAGTTGGTATAGTGTATCTGTGTGAAATTTAATTGCTTGTGAAATACAGGAGGTCAGCTTAGATGATCTAATGGTCCCTTCTGGCCTTGAACTATACGATATCTGTGAAACAAGCCATTAAAATGTTGCTGTGTCTAGTAATCATGAAGATAACTAGAGTTTCTATAAATCTCTCTAATTATAAGGGTACCATTTATAGTCTGCATACCAGCTCTAATTAGATATTTTAATAATATTCCTAAATGTGGTAAGTGGTTTGTATAACCTAGAGTTTAACAGTTACTTGTTAATAAGGCATAGTGTACTTCTGGCAGCAGAGCTGCACTGAAAGCACAGTAATGTTTCTGTGTTATGTTGTTAAAGCCTTTCCTTACAAAAAAATGGTTATAAGTGTAAATCACAAGAGATGGTCTTTTACCCAGTGCATTTTTATGCATAGCAATATAGGCTTGGGTCTGGCAGTGAGCCATTCATAGTCCCGTCCACCTAGTACAACAGCGTGACTGCTGAGTGTGAAGGCAATGCATTGTCTTAAGGTTGAGCTACAGAGAAGCAAAGACAGGGAAGTTCAAGTCAGGGAATCCATTTGGGATCTTTGCAATAAAGCCCATCCTAACCATGCTAAACCTCGGGCCCACAGAATGGATTCTGTGTGTGCAGGCCATGCTTGTGTGTCAGGCAGCATAGCTTTGTGCTAAGCAGGACAGCTCTCTAACCCTGAGGCCAGTTGGTGTAGCAGGGCTCAGATCCATACAGCTAAATTCTCTTACCATCCAAAGCTGATGGGCTGCACCTCTCAGAGCAGCATAGTGCTTCCCAGCACACACAAATATTATCTCCAGGCATTATCTGGGTGAGCAGCAACTGTCCCACACCAACATTTTTTGCACTGAGAACTATATTAAGGAACTGTAGGGATGATTGCACAGGCCCATGTCCCTTGCTCTATTTAGTTTTAGATTTTTTATTTTTTTTTAATTTAGATGTAATTTACAGTTATGTATTGGTAGCTTGGCAGGTGCCTGGAGGAACAGGGAGGAAGGAGGAGGAATGTCTCAAAACCAAAGTACTGCTCAACAGACACTAGGAAGTTGTTGAGACAACGTCACATCTGTTGGCTTTTCTATTACAAATATATAATTTTTACCTTTACAACCCTATATTCAAAGCTGGGAAACACAGCTTCATTTGGAGGGAGTTTCGTTCTACCCAAATGAGGGTGACACTCAGAACTCCCCTGCAGGCCCTGAAGCGGACAGATCTAATGGTGTTCCCAGCATGGTAAGGTGAGTGCACGAGTAAGATGGACATGTTTTTTGACTACAGTGTGTTAAACCTATTTCTACAAAATTTTTTGCTTCAGCTGCTAAATGAGTATATCTTAAGAAGTTTTTTTCACATTTCAGTGTGGGGCTCTGGCCACCGGATCTTGTGGGGTATAAATGCAAATACCTGAACTCAGCCAATCTACAGGTCCCTTTGTGTGCCAAGGAGTGTGCCACTACACATCAGGGCTTTTGTCTGACAAGCCAGTGCCTGCTGTGGGTAATGCTGACGTACTTGTGACTGGTACCCCAGAATAACGCACTTTTTGTCTTTTTCAGTGTCTGCCTTGTGTGTGTGTTGTGGCACAGTAACACTGTTCATTCTTTTGTGACACAGTTTGGTCAGGAAGCAGTATTTTGCTAACAAAATATTTTCCTCACTGAGGTAACTCTTTAAGTAAAGTAGCAGTACCAAGATATAGGCTAAGGCATTTTGACTCTCAAATGCCTGCACTTTTAGGTCATTAAAACAATCCCAGCAATACCCAGCATCAATCAATTTATTCGTAATGGCTTACTGGATCTAGTTTTTCTGTTCACAAAATATCTGCAAAAACATGCAACATATAATAATTTAGGTTAGACTTCATTGCACCTAGCTCTAGCCATCAAAAGTAAATTTTTAGCTCCTATTAGTTGTCTGAGAAATCTTTATGACTAGCCTAGATGGCAATTCTAGACTGGCAGTTTCATTTTCAAATAGCTGAAGTTAGGTGAGATGAATTATCCTCTCGCTCTCCTGAATTATTTATGGGAGTTATTTCTAGCCTTTCTAAGATACTGCATGATTATTTGCCATCTAGAACTCTATATATGTGATGGGTCGCCCTACATCCCAAAGTACTGTTTTTTCATCCTTTTCAGAAACAGGAAACTGGAAAACTGTTCAGTGCAGTTTTCACCTTCCTTTTTTTTTTTCCAGGTTTACATTAGAAATTAAATTTAATTTCACTATGCAAATGACCTTTCCTTCTTATTTCTGGCTTTCTTCATAACCACAGAACGAATGTGGCTGGAGCCAGGTTTATCGGACATTCAACAGAAGTTGCACTCAGTTTTCTGTTGTCACACTAATACTGTCTAACTGGAGGCACCCTTGTGCACCAACCTGTTTGCAAAAGTTACGGGCAGATCTTGTCTGGTGCCTTCCTGCTGAAACAGCTGTGTGAATGAAGCTGTGTTTATATCTCCAACATAGTGTGGACCCCTCTGAAACCACAGGAGAAAAGATGTCGTGTACAAATTAAGCACACTGGGCTGCTGGTTTGACAGATTTTTCTGCACACCAAGTTTTCTGGGACTGCAGATTTCTTTACCCAGAGCGTGCCGGAGAGGTTGATAGTGCCATTTCGTGGGTGCTGAGGACAATGATGCAATTGACATAAATCTGAATACATGTCACTTTGTCCATAATAGCTTTTCTCTCTACTGTAAACTGCAGTATTTCTAACATGGTTTATTTGTGCTGCTCAAGTTATTTGTCTTCTTGTTCCAGGACCTTAGAAAGGCTGCAAATAACCACAGGGCAAATTCCATTATAGATTTTAATTCAAGTATTTGTGCGTATGAAAGTCTGCATTACCAACTAAAAGAAGCAAACTGTCACTACACATAAAAATATTCTGAAATACATTTCTGAATTACATTTTTTGTATATCTAGTAATAATAACACTGGCTCATTAAATGGAGAGAATGCACTATTCATATGCTTCTTAGTATTCATAACAAGATACACAACCTATCACCATAAAAGGCATCTTTTCAAATTATAAAAGAAAAATAATTTTTAATATGAATTTTCACAATTAATTATTTCCATGAAGAACAGTCCTTGAAAAAGACAAATTCCTCACTATTTAAAATTATTATGCTGTAGTTGATTCACTGACTGTTTCCATGGGTTAATGAAATAAGTCATTCTCCCTATAGCAATGTTTCATATTTATTTTTTCCAACACTTCAATCCAGTTTTCTTTGTATATAAACTGGTGGCTACTGTCTTATGGGAACGTGAGCTATTCCTATCACTAGAACAGCATATCTTTAAAAAGAAAATACTTTCATATTCTGCTTTAAAAGCTGTAAATAAGAAAGTCTAAATAAAAAAGTTAGTTAATCTCTATATTGAGTTTTCAACTTTTCTGCTAAGAGGGGAGGTTTAAACTGAATGAATTAAAGGAAAATTTAAAACAGACAGGAATATCTAGCTATATGTTGAATTATATAATATTTTAAAAGCCTATGTTCATTTCTGAGGAATTGAGAATTCATAGTTTTTCAAATAGATGATGGTAATATGGGGCTAGATAACATAAAAATAAACATTCTTGTTCTTTCCTCATTTTTAAAAAATTTATCTTAGCAGCTTAAACACACTTCTTTTTTACTCTGGAAATGGTTTATTGTAGAAAACCCTCAGACAATAACAGAAATCGGCAACTGCTGAGTGTGAGCTAAAACACACACCATGAAATGTCTGTTCCTGCAACTGCTTGTATCCACACATTTGGCACGAGTTTTGAGCTGCTGTATTAGTGGTAGTGCTGGGAAGCATAAGGGGGTTTTGAAATTTAATAAACATAGAAATAGGTTTTAAAGCCATGAGGAAACAGTTGCAAACGTTTTCTCATAGCGAGCATGTAACTTGTTTTAAACTCCAGATGTGGTTTTACATCAGTGTCTCTTGAGAAAGCAACCTTTCAAAATCGGCCTTGAAAACATAGTTATGGTTGTCATATCCCAAGGTAAATAACAGGTTTGCTGGCTGTATCATCTTGGAGAGCAAGTTTTATTTATTTGTGCAGCAAAAGGTCCCAGTCCTTACATTATTCAGAGAATTCTTTCAAATGAAGCTAACTCCTATGGTTGCAAGGATATGGATGAGGAAAAGTGAGAGCTAAGGCTTCCAAAGAAAGTAGAGTGAACGAATGAATTAGCAAGGGGACAAATAATGATAACATGAAAGTCAAGAGAGTGCCAAGGAATTAAAAGAATGAAAATATGATGCAAAAGTTCTGCTTTTTTCTGTCCAATCTCGTGTAAGTGAAGGTATTGTAATTTTCACCTGCAGCAGCAAATCTCAAATTAGAATTGTATATATGTGTAAGTATTGGAAGTTGGATATTACTTTTTTTTAAGAAATGCCTTAAATACTAAAGGGGAAATGTATATTACCCAGATAAGTAAATGGTTGGTAAATACTTTATCATGCACTAAAACTAAACAGCACAGGAAAATAACATGAAAGGGTGTTTGTTACTTCCGAATTGGAAGGGAACAGATTTCCTCCTGTAGGAAAAACATTACATCCTCTTATCCCACAGGAGTACCTTAATTGTTCTCACAGAGTGAAACGCCAGAGATGTTGTGCACCATGGCACTCACTATTTTATAAGGACAATGTGGGAAACTCAGATTTCTCACTCCTGGATTCTCCATTTTCTCAAAACTCTTCCCTGGACATGCAAAATCTTTTCAAAGGAAAGTTCTTTCTAAATGTTACATTCCTGGGGGGAAGGGGGGGGGGGGTGAAATCCTTTAAAAATCATTAAAAATCTATTTCAGCCAAAAAATCCATTTAAAAAAATAATTTAAAAATCTATTTCTTTTACAAAATTGTAACTAGTTCTGCCCTGTGTCTCAGTCACTGATCTTCTGTTGCTAGTGGGAAATCATGGGTAAATACAAAGTCCCCTGGAAGAAACATCAGAAATCTAAGGAAAGGCAACAGATCTTACTCACTGGGCATTTGCTTGTGGCCTGAAGTTTCAGATTTACCATTTCCTTACCCTCAAGGTCAGGGAAGTCAGTCTGTGATCCAGAGGGTAAATACAACCTGTCAGTTCTTTTAACCAAGCACAGACACTTGCAAAGCCTCAGATCATAGGTGGCATTGAAATGACTGGTCCTGTATCTCCTACACAGATGGTTGAGAGTTTACAACTAGCTTTTCTTCTATCATAAGGAAACTTCTCCTGTGACCTCAGCCACTGCCTTTGAGCAGCTACCTCCTAAGCCACAAAATCTAACCGAGTGAAAAGGTGGCCACACATTTCAAACTAAGTTTCTCATGTGAAAAATGGACCTTTGAGCAAATAACTGATGAGTGATAATGGTGCGGTAACTGAACATTAACCACACTGCAAAGCTCTATATGAATTCTGCTTCCAAAGGGCAGCAGACTCAGAAACCCTCTTTTAGCAAATCAGATCTTCAGAGCAGGCAAACATATTTTTTTAAGTCACGTCATCTATCCTCCACTGACATTCCACTCAAACCAATATGTGGCCTTTTATCTAAAGTCAACGTTTCACATGTATTTTAGATTGCAGTGACTGCGTGATTTGCTTTGACAAGCATACTGATGGCTTTGCCATTACGTAAGGTAGGACACTGACCTTCTCAAAACCATGCGAAAATAAGCTCATATGAGAATACATTAACCCTCCTCTAACCCACAAGCAGTTCAAGTGTGCATTACAGAATAATTCTTCTCTGAAGCCTGTTTGAAAGAGCAACTGCCACAGGGCACCCTACTTTGTACATTCAGAGACCATCAGGGTTCACTGGAGAGCAGGCAGACCCTCAGTTAGATAGCATAGTTGTGGCTAAGGTGAGTTACTGCAAAACATCCCATTGAAAACATTGTCCTAATGTTGTAGGTAGTTCAATGGCTGTTTTCAAGGAATTTATTACCTCAAGCCAATATGTTACGATAAAGATTGTCCTGCAAGTCCCAGAGCACACAATGGGCCGGCAAAAGGCAATTTGCCTGCTCACTGATGGGGGCTGTTTGTGTCTAATTTCATTGCAGGTAAAGACTATGGATATCATGATTGGGTTTCATAAGGGAATTCTTTATAGTAAAATTGGAATGGTGACTGAAAATGAAAAGAGAAACAGTTTCCACCTAAACCTCCCAGAAATAAGTTGCAGGCAGTAAGAAGCAAAAAGCCCTATAGGTTCTTCTCTTAGAAGTTTGCAAGTGAAAAGGAGATCCCCAAGAAACTCTAAAAAGGGACAAGAGAAAGAGAAACAGAAGGAGGGAAATGATCATAACATCAAGCAGATGCTCAGCATAAGTGAATGCTGTGCATAGTGCTGTGTAGTTTGTGAAGATTACTTGACTTTGCTTTCATGCCAACCTGTGAAAGACACCTCAATAATCAATGCTGTCAGCTGTCTTGCACTAAGAAGCTGAATGAAGTTTGGTTTGCTGGATAAATTGCGTATCAGTGAGTTAAACCAAACTTTGTTGTTGCATTTTTATTGGCCATTTATTATCACCATTAAATACCAGTTCAGCACTGTTATGGTCATCTACTGGGTCAGTCACCTGAACTTATCATTCCTATGATAAAGCACAGAAGAAAGGGATCACTTTGGTCCTACTCAAATTTTAAGCACACCAACAAACCCTGAAAAACAAGCTCATTAGGAACCTGCCTGCCCACCTGGGAAAGTTTCCACCTGAATGTAATAAGAATATGCAATGAAGCTCAGATTATTATGTTTCATATTTTAATTTAAACTACAAAGTGATGGGTGTTTTCCTTTCCCTTTTAAAGGATGCACTCCAATTTATCACCATAAAACAGAGGTGGCTGTACAAATTTGAACAGTTTTAGAAGCACAACATATCATTTTGTTGTTAAAAGCGTTCTGGCCAACATGAAGGAAGATGGGTTGTGCTGTTAGGAAAAAAACTAATAAGGCTCAAATTGCATAGACCTTGAACATGGGCTTTATAAAATAAAAACACATTTCATTTGAGTGAGTGTGAATTAGACTTCCAAATAACAGCATTCTACAGGGTAATTGCATTACTATTATGTAGTTTGCTCTTTCAAAAATAGCAGGCAATGGTCACTCGTAAGGAAACTATTTTATTGAGGTATGTCAAACACTAACAGAGGAAGTAAAAAAGGAAAGCCTCCCTCTCCCATCATGTGGTTTGAGATCATTTTCAGATACCTGTTTTCAGCTGTCTTAACTTTCTTGCAGAATCTACTGTTAGCAAAGTTTTCATATTTAAAACCTGCCAGGTATAAGTATGCACAAAAGCTCCCTGTGTTGTGCTATCAGTCTTGCAAACAGTGCTCACACTCAGAAAATTCTACAATATCTGGGAATTTTCTTAAGGAAATTAAAACTGACTGATGTGTTTCCTACCCGTAAGAGCAGAAACCTAACAAATTTCTTGGGATCTCAGATTCTCAGTCTCTACAGTGTTTTTGAGTTTCCTTTGTATACCATCATTTTAAATAATTTCTGTGTTACTGAAGACTGAGGCCAGCGGCTATTGGATCATAAAGTCTGCCCTTCTGTATCTCAAAAGACATTACATTTCACCCAGATATCCGCAGATCAAACCCCAGAACATCTAGCCATTTAAAACCTACACTCCAATTTCTTTGAGCGTTTGGAGATGTACAGATACCCAGACAACTCAGTGCTTCTCTTTTGGGGAGTTTGGTCTTACTGTCAGCACTTCTTACAGCTGCTCCTTACTTCTAATTCATTTCTGCCTGACTTGCACTTCCAACCACTGGTTGCCACTACACCTTTCACCAGTCAGCTAGAGAGGCCATTAATGTCCAGCTGTTCTTCTTCAGTGATGTTGTTCCTTAATCACTTCATCAATAACAGAAAAGGAATGAGAGAAAGCTCTTCTTCAAGATATGGATTACACGTGTGGCTCTTTTCCAGATGGTGTCCAATCCTACAATGCTAATATCCTCCACGTGTCTCACCAGTGCACTCAGCTATTCACAGAAAAACCCAGTGGATTGCCTTGGAACTAAAAAAGTCTGCTGAAGAGTCTATTTCTCTCTCTTGACCATTACGGGAGCTCTGAGTGGTTAGATGAGATGTCTAATGTCAAAAGTGGATGTCTGTGAAATGATTCTCATCCCTCTGACTGTTAAAAGGTGCAAAAAGGCCCCTGACTTCTGCAGCACCATGTTAAAGAACAGCAGAAATGTTGTGTCTCGGTCAGATAATTTAAGAAAGTTGATGAACGTGTGCTTCATTTTGTGTTGTGGGCATTTTTAATTTAATTAAATATGTCAATAAAATATGTTGATATAGATTTTCCCATGCCACTTATCTTCCTGCGAAATACTATGTATTTTTATGTTTACTTATTTCGCTTTCAGGTTGCTTCAGAAATATTTATGAGAAGATAGTTTTGTCTGGCAATATTCAAAGGATTATTAGATGTTTGCACTGGAAAATCAATGAATATATTGCATGGTAATGTAGTTACAAATATGGACAGCTAGAGGACTGAATTTTGCTATTTACTTCCCATGCCAATGCTACGTGGAGCAACTTAAGTTTCGAAGCAATTGTATCAGGATATTTTGCAGACATAACAAGGCAACTCTACTTTGGCAGTCTCTTGAGTCCATGTTAGTTCTGTAATGTGCTGTGGAAGGAATGTAAGGTAATTTTTTTTTTTTTAATGAAAATATAGATTTGACAGCGCAGTTTTGCTTGAGGATGTGAATCTGACAGCAAATCCTCTGGCTGTGAGAGGCCTTACTTGTAATAAGTCACCTCCTGACAACTCCTAAATCACAGACTGAAATGAATATGAATAAATTACATTGAATGCTTCTGTCCTAAAGCTGGGTGTATTTTGCCTTTTCTTCCTTCAGTTTCCCTTCCTTCTTTTAGTTCCTTTCTCATTTGTCATATTTCACTCTTCTCAAGACTTTTTCTCTGTTTCTTTGCAGAAAACCTTGTGGTTCTAAGAAAGGAAAGGGAGTTTATCAGTTACTTTTTTTTCCACCATTTGTCTCCAGAAAGATTTAAGACATGACTAAGAATTTTGACAAATTAAGTTCAAACTTGTTTCATCCCTGGTCACTCCCATCTCTCTTGTCTGCCTCCTCTTTATCACACTGTTTCTAACACTACTGGTTATAATCATGTCTCCTACCCACATCTTTCCCTGAATAAGTCTTTACTTTTATTATTATTAGCTATCTATTCTTTTTTCCCCCATGTTTTTCAATTCTGTCTCTCCAGTTTTTTGGGGTTTTTTTCCTTCTCTTTTTGCCTCTGAGGTTGTGTTTTCTGCCTCAGTTGCACTGGGAAGACTTGAACCCTGGCTTCAGGTGTTTGGCTCTGAAATCCTCTGGGATGGCACATCTCACTGGAAGCTAGTTTAGGAAGTCTCAAAACTCCATTCACTTGAACTCAGAAGAATCAGTGTGAGTGACGAAATCATGGTCACAGGACTCTTGCCCAGGCTTTGGGAGACTGAAGGCATAGACCACCACCACTGTCTCGGCACCCTCTTCCTTCTCAAACCCGTCCCTGGTCCCAAAACTGCTATAGTCATTTTTATATAGTGCTGGCAGAGAATTATTTACTGCTTCATTTCCTAACTTCCATAAAATACTGCATTATTCCTCCATCTTACCAGTTTGGGGTTTTGAATGGGAAACAATTATTGTTAATGGGTAACAAAAGTTTCATGCCCATGACTTGTATTTTCTCACCTTTTTGTAGACAACAAGAGCCTAATTCAGCAGGCTAGTAACCTGAACCAGTAGGAAAGGCTGCTATTGCACCTGTTTCTCAGTACTCTTAAACCCATTTCTCCTGGCTTTTGGCAAAGCTTTAAGCAGTTCTGTTCAGGATTTTTTTCAGTTACCTTTTTTTCCACTGTAGGACACACCATTTAAATGAATTGATGGTAAAAAAAAAAAATATTCTGTCAATTTAAAGCATTCTAGTTTAATACAGTTCAGCTGAAAAGTCTCTCTTGATTCAAAAGAACTTCCTTCTGATATTAATTTAGAGCAACAAAACTTAAAATATTGAAACAATATTCCTACTGAAATTATTTGGAAAAAAATATAAATTATTTTCATTAAATTGTTCAGACTTTATTGTGATTGTGGTTTGTGGTAGGAAAATTTTACAAAATCTCAAAAATGCCCAAAGTAGCAGATATAACTTCTGCTCTTTCGATGAGTTTGTTATATATGGTATTACAGAGCATATTTTGTTTTTGTAACTATACAGCTGCATTTGTATCCATTTGATTCTACACCGTGGCAATGCATACTAATTCACTTTCCCCACTTGTCATCTTCATGATCATTGGCCTTACATTTATCCTGGTTTATTGCACAAAAGTAATTTAATACTTTAATAATGGAATAAATTATACACTGCAGTGCCAGATTTAGATGCCCATTTCATTAACATTCTATAATTTTTTTTCCACATAAGATCTACCATATAACTCCCTGTTGCTCCAATAAATCATTTTACAACTTTATTCAGTATTTGGTGATTATATTAATTTTATTCTGGAGCTCATATGCTATATCATATTAAATATACCCTAGCCAGGTGTTGCAGATTTCTTTTGCTGAACCATTAAAAGCTCACAAATGAACATATATGAAAAATGTCCTTTCTGAAATAGATTTATTAATATTTTGTGTTTATAACTAAAACAACCTGCCACAAATTGGAAAAGGCGTGTATGGATAGGTAGTATCAGCTTTCTTATTCCTCATACACAAATTGTACTATCAACTAGTTAAAACATAGAAAGGTTCTCACAATGACAGTATATCTGATTTATTTAACCACATACTGTGTTGCAAGAAGTTTCCTAATTGCTCTCGTGTTCTATATGGGGACTATTGTTATATTTTCCTTTTCCAGGTGTCTCTTCTCAGATCCAAGCCAATGTCTGTGAAGCCAATGAGAGTCCCTCCTGAAACATCTAGCCCTTCCTTCTTGAACAGCGCTGCTTACCTGCCTTGGTTTTGCTGTCTCCAGGGGTAATAACACACTCTAGGCCAGAAAAGTGTGTAGGCATCTGGATTCCAGAGTAACCACCCACAAAACCTCTGGAGATCACTTTGGTATCCACACAGCTGGGCACCCTGGCCGGACCAAGGCAATGTAGCTGCCTGGGAAATGTCATATTAGTACAGCTGAGATAACTGACTCTCTCGTCAGTGGAGCAAGAAGGACTATGGCTTGTGGAGATCAGTAAGGCTGCTTAGCTGGAAGCATGCAGGCTTAGGATCAAGTACTGTAGTGATTTAGCCTTGGCTAAATGCCAGGTGTCCACCAAGCCGCTCTATCACTCCCCTCCTCAGCAGGCCAGGGAGGGGAGAGAAAAAAAAGATGGAAAAACAACTCCAAAATCATGGGTCAAGATAAAGGCAGTTTTAATACAGCAAAAGCAAGACCGCACGTGGAAGCAAAGCAAAGGAAAAACAAAATGTTATTCTCTACTTCCCATCAGCAGGTGATGTCCGGCCACTTCCTGGGAAGCAGGGCTTCAAAATGCATAGCGGTTGCCCTGGAGGACAAAACGTTGAAAAAAAACTAATACCCCCCATTCTTCTCCCTCTCTCTCAGCTTCCCATTGCTGAGCAGATGTCATATGGTATGGAATATCCCTTTGGCCAATCTGGGCCAGCTGTCCTGGCTGTGTCCCCTCCCAGGATCTTGCCCACCCCCAGCCTACTGCTGAGGGGGTGGAAGAAGGGTTGGAGACACAGCCTTCACGTGTGCCAGCACTGGTTGGTAGTAGTCAAAACACTGGTGTGTTATCAACACCTTGCTGCTACCAATGCACAGCACTGTGAGGGCTACTACGAGGAAATTAACTCCATCTCAGCCAGACCCAGTACAGGTACCCTTCCCAAAAACATGTTTCTAGTCCCCACTGGGTTATAGGCAGGCTCTGGTTTGTTTCTGGCCTCCCTCTCACAAACCTCATGTGGCCTGGCTTCAACAGGAGCAGAGTCACCTCATCCTGGAAGGTCTTCCTTAGCAGAGGGTGGTATTGAAGGGATGACCCTTCAAGATGTGCAGCTGGAGGAAGGGGTACATCTACATCTGCAGGCACTGTATCACCAAATGTCCCCTTACCACTCCCAGTACCACATACGAGCTCTATTTCCTACCCCAACTTGGTGCCTCTCTGCAGGCACTAACACCTCTTCCTGGGGATCTGGGGAAACCTACAAGAAAAAGTGGAGCATTCACATGATCACAGAAACACAAAATGTTTTGGGTTGAAAGGGATCTTTAAAGATCATCTAGTTCCAACACTCTCCACTAGACCAGGTTGCCCAAAGCTTCATCCAACCAGGAATGGGGTATACACAATTTCTCTGGGTAACCTGTTCCAGTGTCTCACCACCTTCATCATGAAAAAATTCTTCCTTATATCCAATCTAAATCTACCTTCCTTGAGTTTAAAGCCATTGCCCCTTGTTCTGTTACTACAGACTTTGGTAAAAAGTCTCTCTGTCTTTCTTATAAGCTCCCTTTATATATTGAAATGCCACAAGTGACTGTAAATGTCTCTGAGATTACCAGACCTGGAACAGAATTGTTCTGTCATATTTAGGTACCAAGACAGGATTTATCTGCCTGATGTAGATGTTTACTACACAAACATCTACACATAAACATTGTTATCCATTCATAGCCAATGAAGACAAATTGAATTCATAGCAAATGAAGACTGAACAATCGACTTCAGAGGATTAAATGTTTGTATTAAATAGGTAAACTGAAACATGGCCTTTATGCGTCCTTTTCTTCCAACCACTGTGAAGGCTAAGTAGCTCCAAGTGAATGTGCATACTCTGTCCTAGAAGCTGATCAAACATTTTACAGGGGAAAGTATTATACAGAAAAATTCAGCTTTACAGTATGAAATTCCAAATAAGAACTCACAGCTATTAATCTAACCCACAGTCTACAGTAACCTAATCAATTTTTCATACACATCAGAGTAAACATGGAATAAACTGAATGTGACTCACTGAAGTAGAGTGATTTACTTCTTTGAAAGACAGATGACCTCCTGAATAAATGAATAAATAGTCAAAAGAAAGGACATGGGCTACATTCTGTACATAAATATGTGACTGTCTAAATGGCATTTCTCAATTGCGACATTTCTTATGTTCTTGTAAAAATATAATACTTTATCCTCAAAAGAGTATGAAAGTTGAGAAGAAATAAGAGCTGAGAAATAGCCAGTATTCTGTGTTTGAAGGGTATTTTACCTCATCAGATGTAACCTTTGAGAGAAAGGTAAAGACATCCTTTGTGCTCATCAAGGAAAAAGCTTACATGACGTTTCCCAAACCTCCTACTTACCCAACTGTCCAGTCAGCTGCAGCAGCAAGTGTCCAGGAGTAGCATAGAGCAGGGATGGCTGCTGTGTCCTGTCTCCCAGACTGACATATTTTCAACTGTCACCATTGCTGTTTCTGTTTCCTACTTTTTTATGTCCATTTGACAGAGCTGGGATAGATTAAATTTCTATTGGCTCTGAAGAGAAGGCAGTATCTGTGTATTTTTTGTTCTCCATCATACATTTAAAAGCATGGTGAATAGTTCAATAGGGGGAAGAAAATTTGGGGGCTTTTTTCTGAAGAATAAAAGAGTAAAAAAGCTTCAAGGACTGGAGTAGCAAGGTATTTCTGGAAAGAGTATGGGGAAGGAAGAAAGGTGGGGGTTGCTCTGGGTCTCTGTCCCCTCTGCATAGACCTGTCTGTTACCCTTTAGGCCACTGCAGTGAAGCACTTCTCTTATGAAGTAAACTGAAGAAAGTCCATGGACAAAGTTCCCTAAACGTGGGATTGTCATCAGGGTTTCTGTGCCTCTGTCCCTAGATTCAAGTGGATGCTGGTTGTCATTATTTTCAGTCATAAGACCATACAGAAAAGGGACAAGAGCATCTACAGTTCTGGGGAAGTACCATTTTACGGGTGCATTTATACACAAATAAATGATAATTTTAAAAATACTGTCAGTCTTAACCAGTAAACTCCACAATTTACATAATCCACAATTAGAAATTATGGTTCCTTGCAGTCTATATCTTGCTGCCATTATTTCTCATTTCCTACTTAACAAACTGGACTTGACATCTTTCTTCTTGCTATTTATAATCACAACATCCATGTACATTTTTGATTCACAATCAACTATTTGGGGGGAGGTGAGGGCTGTTTTACCTCCTGCTCAAACTTTTTATCACCCACTACTTTACCTCATGAAAAGTTTATCCCATTGCCTATTTTCTCTAATTTAAAACTCAATTGGGCACATTAATTTCATGCTGATATCACCAAAACAATATGGCAGTATTTACACACTACTAGCAGCCATATTTTTGGTTTTCTTTTCCATCCTATAAATGCAGTCCTGATTTCTGTCACTTCTGCTCCTTCAAATGTAAAAATTATGAATTTCAAGAAAAAAAACCCGCTTATCTGCCAATGCGGATGGCAGCAGTCCAATGCCAACAATTCTGAGTACAGCTATGAATATATATTGCTGCTGTCCTCTGTTACTGAAAGCAGGAGCACTGGGCTCGGCAGAATGGATATTTCCCAAGCAGTGCTGTACACCCAGTAATACTATTGTGATTTGCATATCTATTTTTTTCCTTAGAATGAAAGCACGTCACTTTGTTATAGCTCTGAGGTTCACAATGAACTATTTGACCACTACTAGAAATTATTATCTATATTTCTTAGGGTACAAAAAAATACTGCATTATAAAGAAGCTGGCAATCTATTAAATGGGAGACACTTAGTCTGAAAAGCAGGTGTTAGTACAGATTCCTCAGCCTTCACTGGGACCTTATTTCATATACAGTTGAAAAGATGAAAAGTAATAGGTAGAAATAGAAGTAACAGTATGAAGCAGAGGAGAAAAGTATTTTATTCATATATATATACATGTATGCATAAATATTCAGTACTGATTTACATTTAGCATATATTCTGTATTCTTACAATGAGAGATAGTATGGTTGATTCTGGAGTAAGAAACAGCTTCTCTAGATGCAACTTCTCTTGTAATTAACAGAAGCCTAAAAATGTATGTATTGTATAAAACAATCAGCAAGACTGGCTCATTTACACCAACAGAAAATTTGTCCATCATTCAGATTCACTATTTCTGGTTACACCATTTCTTTTCTGTTTTTCTAAGTACCTATTGAAGTTTGAAGGTCAGAAAATGCTTGACTAATGTAGTTACCTCAGTATACTTTCTTCTGACCTTTAGGTAACTTATGAGTATTTTAAGTAGCCACACAGTTTTTAAGCCATTCCCATGGCATTTGTTCAGGAAATAATTACTCCTGATGTTCAACATTTCTGTATTTCAGACTGCCAGCACTTCAGCTATCATCATTGCTCCAGTTCATTGATCAGGCAGACGGAGTTGGATGAGGTCTGGGGCATCAGCTGCTCTTGACTGGTTTAGCTTATGAATTCTCGTCATCATAGGTTTTAACCTTATTTCAGCAATGTCCTCAATTTCCCAGTACCTGTTCTTTAACTTCAGGCTTGCTGATCTGCCTCAGTGACAAATGTCTCCATTAGAACAGATGCATTTTATTTTCTCAGTCTCACTCCACATGTTTAAAAAGGTCTTAGAGATTTAGGAACTAATAGAGCTAGGCAAATACAGGAAGAAATGTGAGTGAATTATTGGTTCGATATTTTTTAATGAACTCTTTTCGTCTGTGTCCAGCAGTAGTCCAATGCATGGGTTTCACAGCTGGCAGAGCTAAAGAATCAGCAGTTTTTAAATGTGTTGGAGTCTAACATCAAGATTCACTTTCCATAAAATACTTACACCAGAAATAAGATTTTATGAGCTCTGAGAATTTAATGGGGAAATGGAATGCTCCTGTTAGTGTGAAGAAGTTAAGGAAGCATTGCAGCTGTATTTCAGTCAGGTGCAAGCCACGACTCTCAATATAGGAATAACTGCCTAAAATTCAGTGATATACGCTGAGTTAATAGCCTGTTCTGGCCTTATAAATGCTGCTATCACTCTGTCACTGCCTGTGGCAGAGTTTATTTCTTTTCCTGCCAGTCCCTGGTGAACAGCAAGCTCAGCCAGATCAGAGGACCCAGTGCTGACTGGTTCTGTGCCCTCTGCACACCCAACGTCATGGTGGCCAGCGTGGTGGTATCCCACTCTCTGAAGCTGCTTGCAAAAGTTTGTGGACTGGCTGTAAATTGGGACTTGTGAAAAAGAATGATAATGGTGAACAGGTCCTTCCTGCTACCTTCAGAGATGACAGAAGCATGCTGGCTCTGCATGGTAGTTGGCTACACAACTATTTCCATTTCTGCTGAAGCCAAAGCAGGCAATACCACAGAATGCACTTTTTCATAGCAGACATTTAGTTGTTTTAAAATCTGCAGCCATGTGGCAGCTTGAGAGGTCTATCAGTTTACTGCAAACAAGATTTATTTATCTCCAGATCAGAAGCAGCAGCACTTCAGTAATCACTGTAGTCATCTGATGTGCAAGGGCATCTTGTTTAAAGATTTCATAAGTAATTCATTATCTATGAATGGGCTGTGGGCTATTTTCCAATTAATCTATCAATTTTATTCTGGCCTGCATACTAACAATAATAGATCAAAAGAACATGCGTTCCTTTTGCTTCAGGTGGTTCTGTATTGCACTGATATCTTCCTCTCCTCTGGTGTGGTTTGTTTCTTTCCTCTTTTTTAACTTCTAGCCTGCCCTGAAACATCAGTCCAATAAGGACTTAAGTTCCCCCAAAACATATTTGCCACAGAACACTGAAAAGCTTTTTATTCTCAAAAACAGAAACATTCTCTGTAACTATAGATAGATTAAAGGAAATCTAAAGAGAAGAGGAGGATGGGGAGACTCTCGAATTCTAAGAGCAGTAAAATAAAACATCTCTGTATTGCCAACCTTGCTCAATATTAGAAGGGAAATCAGCATTCGTTGGTTTTGCCAATAGTTTTTCATGAGTAGCCCAACAGCTCTTTTCTTCCTGTCAAGGTAGTGTATCAAATGTAAATCCAAGCCTCAAGAAAATATTCACTAAAGATGCCAAAACCTGTCACTATTCAAATGAAACGTAAGCAACAGTATAATTAATTTCTAGTTAAAAAAAAAAAAGTGTCCAGGCAACCAAATAACATACTTATCTGCTTAAAAAAATTACCAAATTTAAACAGAAGGAATCCTGCACTAGTTTGCTAATGCCTAACATAAAAATGTCACCATCATTTATTGTATTTATGACTAGACATCTGGTGTTTCATCATGTTTTAAATACATTTCCTTTAGTCATTCTCAATCATCTCCAGGAATAAGTCACACTTTCACACAAATGCTTTCCTGGAGCTGCACCTGTAAAAAACCTTCTTGAATTATTCTGTTGGTAAGTAGTGACTGTCATGGTTTAACCCAAACCAGCAACTAAGAACCACCCAGCTGCTCACTCACACCCTGCTGGCGGGGACAGGAAGAGAATCAAAGGGTAAAAGTGAGAAAACTCATGGGCTGAGATAAAGCCATCCCCAGGAAAGCAGGACTCCATCATGTGTAACAGTGACTTGGGAAGACAAACGTCATCACTCCGAACGGCCCCTTTCCTTCTTCTTCCCCCAGCTTTATATGCTGAGCATGACCCCACATGGTATGGGATATCCCTCTGGTCAGCTGGGGTCAGCTGTCCCAGCTGTGTCCCCTCCCAACTCCTTGTGCACCCCCAGCCTCCTCGCTGGTGGGGTGGTGTGAGAAGCAGAAAAGGATTTGACTCTCATTAAGTAAGCACTGCTCAGCAATGGCGAGAACACCCCTGTGTTATCAACACTGTTTTCTCTTCATCACTATTCATTTAGGCAAACAAGTTCTTGTTCAGAATGATCTCTGGATAAATATTGTTCTATGACCACAGGCATTCATGTGAACATGAGTATTTGCTGGGTTTGACCATTTATCATTTATTACTCATTTCAGCTAGCTGCACAAAATAAGAGCTGAGTCTCATGCACCACCCTGTGTAAGTGCCAAAGTCCGAGATGTCAATATTTAAGACTGCAAATGCACAGAACCACTGCAAAATCTGTGCATTCCCAAAATGTCCACAATGGGCTGATTTATCAGTTTATCAGCAGAGCTACCATATATATACATAAAGGATTCAGATTACACCAGAAGTGAGTTTTCTGAAAAATAAGCAACAAGTTGCGTGTTTGATTTGACAAATAGAATGAGATTTAAACTGAGTAAGACATCTAAATCTATACGGGGATCCATTCTAAAGTCTGTGGACAACAAGTCACTGCCATCAACCATGTATAGAGATTGTAAAGTTACTTATGTGACTAGCTGCTATGTTAAGATTCAGTAGCCTAATTGTAGATGCCCAGTGTAAATATAGATGTTGTGAATTATCTTCCCTGTCTTCAGTTGCTGCCACAAGAGGGTGAAGGTCTGCTGTGTCTCTCATATCTGCCTGCCCTGGGCAGATTACAGAAGAATGGTTTGAATTGGAAAGGAACTTAAAGATCATCTAGTTCCAACCCCCGTGCCATGGGCAGGGACACCCTCCACTGGACCAGATTGCCCAAAGCATCATCCAACCTGGCCTTAAACACTTGCAGGGATGGGGCATCCAAAACTTCTCAGGGTGACCCGTTTCAGTGCCTCATCGCCCTCACTGTAAAAAATTTCCTCCTTATATCTAATCTAAACCTACTCTCCTTCAGCTTAAGGCCATTACCCCTTGTGCTGTAACTACCTACCCTTGTAAACAGTCCCTCTCCATCTTTCCTGAGGGCCTCCTTTAGGTACTGGCAGGTTCTTATAAGGTGTCCCTGAAGCCTTCTCTTCTTCAGGCCAAACAACCCCAATTCTCTTGGCCTGTCTTCATAGGCTACAAGGTCCAGCCCTATATGCCAATAAGATCATAGCCCTGAAGGCTTGCACACATCTCTAACCCCTCTTGTTTATTCTCCATGTTACATACATTTGCATTGAGGCATTTAATTCGGACCCCCAATTAAGCTGACTTACCAGCTGAAGTATCTGCAATTTCTTTGTGCTGTACTTCAGATGTTCTCCTGCTGAGCTGTGATCCTTCTCCCAGCTCTGGGCTTCTATTGCTGGCACTGGCATCAAACCATATGGAGTGAGATGGATTGAGGTTCCCCTCCCCCAGCAACTTTAACCTAAAGCCTTCTTCACCAGCTTGGCAAGCCTATGACTGACAATGCCCTACCAGTTCTCTGACAGGTGGGCCCCATCAGCCCTCAGTAGACCAGGTTTTCTCAGAGTGAGTCTCATGGTCTAAGTAGCCGAACCCCTGGCTGTTACACCAGTCCCATAACCATTTGGTGACTCACCAGATTCAACTGGTCCTTTCAAATCCCTTCCCTTTGACCAGGAGGATTGAAGAAAAAACTACCTGCACTCCAGAGTCTCTTACTGCTGTTCCCAGGGCTGTGTAATACTTCTTGATACTCCTCGTACCGCTCCTGGCTGTATCACTGGTACCGATGTGAAAAAAACAGCAGTTGATAATAGTCAGTGGGCTGTATGAGGCCTGATAGTTTCTCGGTGGCATACCTGACGTAAGCAGCACACCTCTCTACTGAGTGCATTAGGTTAGCAAATGCTCAGATGTCCTGGACATTTCAATCACCACAAACAGCTGTGTTCAGGCAACTATGTCCCACCTTGAGTCCCACCATCACTCTGGGGTGAGACAAACTGCTCTCCAGCCATGAGTGACTGCATTGACTGTGACAGAAGCTTAAACTCCTGGCAAATGCCTACTTGTAGAAACCTTAATTTGGATATCTTCTTCTTGAACTGAATCCCATCTACGAGCTTCCCTTCATTCTGAAACAAAACATTTCATTCCAAGAAAATCTACAAAAAAAGAAAAGCTGTATTCCCACCAATGTCAGAAAAAGAAAAGGCTGTCTTTTTTACACTGTTCGATGAATTGTGTATGCTGTAATGTACAGCATTACAGACTTGTTTTTGTTTGATGATTTTGAGGACTGGCATGCGTATTTCCCATTTGCAGATGTGATGTATTGGGGAGTATTCACCCTTTTTTTCAACCAACCATTCCAGTAGTTTCCAGTAGTTTCCAAGCGTATAAATTCATCATCATCCAGGGAGTGTCCAAAACAGTAGACAAGAGTGTAATTTTAATGTGCTTTTATGCTGTTTGTGAGTGTATAAGTGGTTTATGCCCAGAAGAGTTACTTTAATAGGGAAGACTGAAGCTGAGGTTTCACAGGATGAAGCAGTCAGGCACTTTAAGATATTCATGCCCTACAGCTCACTCTTACCTTGTGCTGTGTGTCATTGCTCTTCTGCAGGGCCAGAATAGCTGCTTGTTTGGCTGCACTGTGAAACGACTCAGGAACTACACAGCTCAAAAATAAGCCAGTCAATAAAGAAAAGAGGGGGTTATTCTACAGCCTGATCAATCCCCTGATCCAGTTTGCAATATAACCACAGTAAGCAGAGCTGGGAAGAGGGTGCAAAGGGATGAGGATGGGGAGAGGGTCTGGGGGAAGGGAGGGGGCGGGGAGGAAGAGATGGAAGACTAGGGCAAGAACATTTCAAAAGAGTATTGCAAGGCATGGCTTTGTCACGTGAAACTGCAGTCTGAAGTAGTCTTACTCCTGAACAGGTGGTAGGCTGGTGGTTGGTACATGTACCTGACAGCTAAGATACTCTCACTGAACTCTACTCTGTGATTTCAATCACGAAAGGTTCTGCCCTCTCAGATAAATCCTTTAATGGAGTGAAATTAGATGGGAATATATTGCATTTGCAGAGATTTCTGGCTCTGAGGCATCTCAAGAATTGCTGGAGTTACCAAACTCCTCTGCTAAGGCAGTCAATAGCTTTGCTTCTCTGCAGGAAATAAAAAGCCAAAACACGAACAACTTGAGTACAGAGTAATTCTAAAACCCTGGGGGCAGCCAGGCTGGGTAAGCCCCCACCTTGCAGTGTGTCGGCCTGGCCACGTGCCTTGCCAGAGGCAGATTCAGCTGCAGTGCAAATGTGACAGTGCTAGGTGACGGAGGGGCACCCTGTCCTACACAAGGCCTCTCCTGTCTCTGTCCAGGACGTGGTACACCAGACCATATTGCCGGTCTCTGCATGCACAGTGACAGCTTCTGGAACCAGGCTGCCAGTCACCTAATTACCCAGCCATGCAGTCAAGCCCTGCTTTCTCAATCCGGAGAACACCTTCAAGCAGTACTAATGGAATTGTATATATATACACACACATACGTATATCATACTTTTCCTTCCCACCTACCTGGTAACCCCACACCTGTTTGCCCAGACTTCACAGCACAAGAAGTGACAAGACTATGCCAAGAACTAAATGGTTTAGAGCCAGGATGGTTCCAGCTTTTGGGTTTGCTTGGCTTTGGTGGGACCCATGGTGTCACTGAGGAGTTATATGGTCACACTTCAAGATTCATCTCTTTGTTCACACACGCTCTCCTCTGCTAAGCTGATGTTGTTGCATGAGATAAATTTGACAGTTCCAGAAGAAAAGCAGATTTGCCTCCAAAATCATTATCTGTTCCTAATTTCCTCATCAATTAGAACAGCTCACAGGCTCAGAAGGGAACAATAGACTCTCTCCAAGATGATAACTTTACAACATTCTGCACCCATTCAACCACTTACTTTGCTATCATGGTGTGCATTTTATCTTGCCATGAGCTGGAAGCCTTAATTACAATCTTGTGTCTTCCATTGTTTGAAGCAAATGACTAAGTGACTTATAAAAACAATTAGATTTGGATTTGTTCTAACTAATCTCTTTCCAAGTGCGATATCCAATTAGACCCACGAGGTCTTTTTCAGGGGATGATGGCGGTGGGGCAGGGGAGAGTGAAAGTTACCTTTGAAATACTTTTTCAGGGACTGAAAAGCTGGGTGATTTATTGTCATTGCTCAGTCTTCTTTGGTTGTTAACTTATATGCTCCTCCTGTACTTAAATACATCCAGTTAAAGCTACAAGAATCACAGAAAGTAGACAAGAAAGGTAACTCCAAGATACAGCTTTACGAAAATACAGTTATCAGTTGCTTTGCAGAGGCTAGGCAAGATTCTGTGGTGGTTTGCTCTGATCAGGAAGTCCTTGTATTTGGAGAGAGAGGAGAGTGCCTGGCCATTCACCCACTCGCTTTGAGCTTGCCTTATTGGCTTTAGGATCTCATGACCTGTCTGTGCAGCAGGACATTTGTATACTCCCCTATCATACCACCTTTGCACTGAAGAGATCATTAACCAACCCATTACTCCGAAATGGAATAATGCCTTTAAATATAGAAGAAACTTCTGATTTTTCTCCCTCAGGCATTTCAGCATCCAAATGCATCCAGCATTCAAATGGATGTTTATCTGTCTTTACTCTCAAATTAGTCCTGCCTTTCGTGACCCCTTGGTGGTCTTTGTGGACAATTAGATTTTTGTCATAGCCCGTGAGACTAACCTCAGCTGCATGACCAGTGAGGACAGTTAAAACCATGACAATTAAAACCATAACCATTAAGCATAACAATTAAGATCATATGCTACACAAAGCATACATGTCCATCAATACCTTCTAAAGCAGCTTCTGTGGTTTAACAAAGCAAAAGATCGTTACAAAATAATAACATTTGTGGTTAGCAATGGGGCCAGACATTTTGCCTTTTCCTTTCAATTTGTAGTCACAACTAGCACAAAGATCGTGTTAGATGTGATCAGAAGTTAGTATAAGAAACTTTGAAGCTGTGTTTTGCAAATAAATAATTTAGCAAAAATAAATTGCATAAACAGAAGATTATAAAGACCTTTGCTTGCTTGTTTATGGTGAGAGTTAGATACTAATACATTACTTAATGCTGAGACTTCTAAGCGTGAGTGATACACAACAGGACTATGAGGGTATCTGTCAGTGCACATAGTGATGTGCCAAATCTGAATTATCTGCTGCTCTGAAATAAATGGAGTGCTTTAGTCTCAATTAGAGAAAACCAAAGGGAAACACAATAACAGTCTTCAAAACACTTCAAAGCTTCCTATGAAAAGGAAAGGAATAAATTATTCTTCCGTTTGACTGGTGAAAAGATTGAGCGTAACAGGTTTACACTGAAAATTCAGGAGATGGGGCAATAATAACTTCCTAATACACAAGTGTCCCAGCACTGGGTCGTGTGGGGAGACAATGAGCTCTTTTTGACTGATATTTTTTGAGAAGTGTTTGGGCAAATTTCTGTCAGAACTGGTTCAGACACAATATTTCCTGCTGGGAAATGCCTGGGGAGAAATGCCTGGGACATGCTAGGAGAACTTAGCCTGGTCCTGTTGCAGGGTCAAAACCAATCCAACAAATTATTGCCAGCCTCATCCTATTCCCAGCAGTGCTGAGGCAGTTCCCATGTCCCAGCTAGGAGTGGCATGAGAAGCACGAGCAAAGGCATTCCCTGTCTGCAGACCACTCTGAAGGGCTCTACTGCCCATCAAGCAGGCTTGACAAATGTTGTTCAGACAGATATAGCTGCTGGAATCTGAAATAACCCTCTCCTCCCCTCTGTCCCCCTACCAAAATTAACATATACTTAATGAATTATGAAAAGAAGTAAAAATCAATTTTCCTTGCCAGCTACTGATGCACCAAATGATTGCTTTCCTTTTTAAAATTATTTATAATTAGTCTTCCTTATTTATGTTATCTACTAATCTAAAAATGGCACCTCTAGTTATCCTATTGCTATTAAATCACAATAACAAAAGCTGAAATACTGACAGCCTACCCCCTTCAAAAGCCATCTCCAAGGTGGAGGTACATATAATTTTCCTAAAATTAGAAAAAAAATTCCACATCAGATTACAGCTTATTTCAGTTGTTAGCTAACATGATGATGCACACAGCAAAAGGCCAAAGTATTTCTGAAATACTGTTTTCAAAAATACCTTATAGCAAATGAATTTTATATATCACAAAACAATAGTTTAGTTGCTCTTCTCACTCTCAGGAAACACCAACCTTAGACTGTCTTTGCAAATTTTGTCTATATTCTTAGGCCCCACAGCATCTGTTTCCTACACTCAAATAATTTAAGAATAATGTATTTTATTCTCTTATATTAGTAAACCTAGGAGATATGTAAATGTTTTCTAACTTTGAGATGTATGTTTGCAAATTAAAAATTGATAGAAAACTTAGATTGTTCTAAATGCAACATAACCATAACATAACAGCATAACATAGCATAACGTAACGTAACGTAACATAACATAACATAACATAACATAACAACATAACATAGTGTCTGGAAATTTGATATCTGTATAAACTTACTTTATGAAGCTTCAAGTGCTAATAAAAACGTTTAATAAAGCCAATTCTCATTTCTAGTTGAGCAACCAAAAATGCACTTTAATCTTAGGAAAATAACCATTCGCTTTAGACTGCTTTGATCACATATTTTTATAAATTCTTTTTAAAGATGCAGGTGAACAGCTTCAGAATGACAACTCTTGGGAATTTTAAAATAACTTCATGAAAGACTTTTCCTTGTAATAAGTGTTTAAGTTTCTAGGCTGGATCTTTTGCTCTGCCAAATGTTCCAGCAATTTAGAAAGACATTTCAAGCATGCAAAGAAGGAAAAGTGTTTTCCTAAATATAGGTTTTGAGTGATTCTGTAGAACAACAAAGAGTTCCTGTCTGGAACTACTTGAAGACAACTCACCTACCTAGATATGCTTTGCAGCACTTTAAGCTGAAATTAAAAATATCTTGCAACATGTGGTGTGTTGACCTTGACTGGCTACTAGGTGCCCACCAAGCTGCTCTATCACTCCTCTTTCTCAGCAGGATGGGAGTAGAAAATAAGGTGAAAAACTCACGGGTTGAGATAA
>VWZZ01008451.1:508-16471 GCA_013399095.1 Psophia crepitans
CCCTTCTTCCAAGAGCCATAGGCTCTCCTTTTCTTCCTGAGGTCAAGCAAAAGCTCCCTGTTCAGCCAGGCCTGTCTCTTTCCCCGCCGGTTTGTCTTATGGCACACGGGAATAGCTTGCTCCTGTGCCTTTAAGACTTCCCTCTTGAAGAATGCCCACCCTTCCTGGACCTCTTTATCCTTCAGGACTGCCTCCCAAGGAACTCCTTCAACCAGTATTCTAAGCAGGCCAAAATTTGCCCTCTGAAAGTCCATGGTGGTGGTCTTGCTGATCCCCCTCCTTACCTCACTGTGTATCGAAAATTCTATCATTTCATGGTCGCTAAGTCCCAGGCAACCTCCAACCACCACATCCCCCACTAGTGCTTCTCTATTACTGAAGAGTAGGTTGAGCAGGGCACCTCCCCTGGTAGGCTCCCTTACCAGCTGTGTCAGGAAGTTATCTTCAACACACTCAAGAAACCTCCTAGATTGTTTCCTCTCAGCCGTGTTGTATTTCCAGCAGGCATCTGGTAAGTTGAAGTCCCCTACAAGAACAAGGGCTAGCGATTGTGAGACTTCTGCTAGCTGCTTGTAGAATACTTCATCAGCCTTTTCATCCTGATTGGGTGGCCTGTAGCAAACTCCCAGCAGGATATCAGCCTTGTTCACTTTCCCCCTCATCCCTACCCATAAGCACTCA
Source organism: Psophia crepitans (assembly GCA_013399095.1). NCBI lineage: Eukaryota > Metazoa > Chordata > Aves > Gruiformes > Psophiidae > Psophia > Psophia crepitans. The sequence continues at coordinate 1,190 of VWZZ01008451.1, forward strand.
ACCTCCTCGTTATGACTGTCAAACTCTATACAGTCAAACAATCCCTAACATACAGAGCCACCCCATCACCTCTCTTTCCATGCCTATTCCTTCTGAAGACCTTATAGCCATCCATTGCAGCACTCCAGTCATGAGAGTCGTCCCACCACATTTCTGTGATGGCGACAATGTCATATTAATGAATTGTAACTCTGCAGATATTAAAAGGAGTTCTGTAGCCACTTTCTTAAATAAGATGAAAGTGGGGGGATGGGGGTGAAATAAATGAATTGAAGAAAAATGTTTAAAATTTTAATGGATAACAACAAGCAGTAAAACTGTAGATCAAAGCAAGGTTAGTTATGTGCATTGTTGAAAAGGCTCAGATTTATGATGTTCTGCTGAGGTAAACTGAATGCGGTGATCAGTAAAGTCTGCTACAACTAGGTTCACACAAATTTTAAGGTCTTAGAAACTGCACTGTTAAATTTAAATCAGTTTTGTGATTTCTGAGGTCTTGCACTATGGAATTACTATTTTGTACTCTTCAAGAGAGTATTCCACGGATACATCCTGATTTAAGCTCATGAATTCAAGGAGTTGTAGGCTAAAGCTTAAGTGAGGTGTTTTTAAAAGAAGGCTTAAACAGCCCTTTAAGGCTTTGGTTTGAGCTATGAAACTCAAACACATTCTGTGTGTCTTAGCTTCAAGAATGTCTTCATGTACATACTCCATCTCAGCTGATGTCTACTCAGAAAGGTGTTTAAATGTCAGCAGCCAACACTGGGTGCCCTTGAATGATTTTGAGAAGAAAGGGTTTAAACAGGTTCACTTTGTAATCAGTAGCTACCACTTATTTCTGCTGTTTACTGCAAACTAGTCTGGATTCAGCTTTGTGAGTAGGTTGCATTTGCATTTCAGAAGATGAGTAAGTGGACAGGAGGAGGGAACTGAACTCTCACTCATGAAACACCCAGTGCTGCACAACTTGAATTTTGAATGAGAGCATTTGTTCTTCTTCCTCTGCTTTTACTGTGTTTCTAACAATGACTAATTCATCAGAGATCAGTGTGTTTTGTGACCTGTGTGTAGCTTTTTGCTAGTGAACTGGACCTGAAACACACTAAAGCAGATAAGCGACAAATGCAGATAAGGAGGTATGGAAAAAAAAAGAGATTTAGAGGAAAGAACAGTTTGGGATCTTGTGGCTTTATGTAAGTAAAGGAAAAAATAATATGAATAGGTGGTGTGAGCACCTTAAAACCTTTCCTGAAAATAATTTTCACTTGAGTTTTACTTACTTCAAATTGGAAAACTGCTTATATATGTTCTCATTGAAGTAGCTGCCATGGATTTTCTCAGACTTTTTCCATCTGTGTTTCTGTGTTATCTTTTGTCTAGCTTAATCTTGTTCAGAAGTCTGTTCCTCATTTGCAGCACTGTGCTGTATTTTTGCCTAGTGATTCTGTCTGCCTACTTTTGCTAACTTTTAAAAAGAGTCTGATTTTTATGGTTTTAACTAATTTGACTGGGTAGATTTTTTTTCTTTTTATTAATGATATTTTTAGATATCTGCATGTTAGGTCACTTTGTATTAATAGACATGATTTTGAAAGACCATGAAGATAGTAGCTTCTGCTTCTTTAAGTATACAATGCTGCTTTAAGAACTAATCCAAAACTCACCGAACTCCATCAGGTCAAATAACTAAATACAGTGCAAAGATGCGAAGATGTAAAGTAATCTAAAGTTAGCATAAATGAGCATGACTTTCAATAAAGCCTGAGTAAAATCTCCATTGGCAGGCATAAGCTGATTGTATAATACATGCACAACAGGGTAATATCACTTACTTTAGGATTCCACTTTCAACAGAGATCGAAAGTAGAGCACAGTAGGAATAAATAGAGCTTTCTCCATTTTTTCCTTGACACGGTTTTGATTCTTGTGATCAAAAAGCAAATTCAGTTTAAATCTGAGGAGCTCTCAGCTAGTGGATTATGGTACTTAAAGAAATATTTCCTCATTTTACTTTTTTTTCTTCCTATGTATCATAGAATTAAAGAATAGAATCATTTATGTTGGAAAAGACCCTTAATATCATGAAGCCCAACCATTAACCTAACACTACCAAGTCCATCACTAAACTATGTCCCTAAGCACCACAACTACATGCCTTTTAAATACCTTCAGGGATGGTGACTCAACCATTTCCTTGAGCAGCCTGATCCAATGTTTGACAACCCTTCTGGTGAAAAAAAATTTCCTAATATCCAAGCTAAATCTCATCTGAAGCAACCTGAGACCATTTCTTCTCATCCTGTCACTTCTTGCTTGGGAGAAGAGACCAACACCTACCTGGCTTACAACCTCCTTTCAGGTAGTTGTAGAGAGCAATAAGGTCTCCCCTCAGCCTCCTCTTCTCCAGACTAAACAAGCCCAGTTCCCTCAGCTGCTCCTCATCAGACTTGTGCTCCAGACCTCTCACCAGCTTTGTTGCTCTTCTTTGGACACGCTTCAGCACTTCAATATCTTTCTGTAGTGAGAAGCCCAGAAGTGAACACAGTACTTGAGGTGTGACCTCAAAAGAGCCAAGTACAGGGGGACAATCACTGCCTTACTCCTGCTGGCCACACTATTCATGATACAAGCCAGGATGCTGTTGGTCTTCTTGGCCACCTGAGCACAATGCTGGCTTATGTTCAGATGGCTGTCAACCCGCATCCCTAGGTCCTTTTCTGCTGGGTAGCTTTCCAGCCCCTCTTCTGCAAGCCTGTAGCGTTGCATGAGGTTGTGGTAACACAAGTGCAGCCTTGTTGAACATCATACGGTTGGCCTCGTCCCACTGATACAGCCTGTCCAGACCCCTCTGTAGAGCAGATCCTACCATTGAACAGAACAACACTCCCACCCAGCTTGTTTGCAGGCTTACTGAGGGTGCACTTGATCCCCTCGTCCAGATCATTAATAAAGACATTAAACACATCATTAAGTTTAAATAACTCTTAACTAACTAGGAAATGAAGAACCCAAAACTGTATGCTGGACCACAGTGAAAAACTTGAGTTCACTGTCAATGGGATGTTTGACAGGACACTGTCAGAATTGTTGCATATTTTCCCATGATAAGATCCAATATTGTTGGTTTAGAAATACAGAATCTGACCAGTAATGATCATATATTTTACAATGAACTGGTGTTCAAAATGTGTAGTCCAAAATATTTGCTCATCAATTTACATGATACAGCTGGATTTCCTCACTGGGATTCAAGTTCATAACCAACTGGAGTATTTGATGGAGATCATAATATTTGAGCTAGCAAGTTTTTGGGTAAAAACTCAGGGCTATGATGGATGGACAACCTAATACTGAATAATTTAAAATCAGAGTATGAGAGGAAATCCCCATAAGTGCCTCATTAAAAAATTATTTCAATGTCGTTTTCTCTTATTACATCTTCAGATTGCTTGGGGATAAAATAACATCTATCTTGTTATGGACATACCGCTTGTAATGTATGGACATATGGGTACTCTCATTACTAAACACAACCATATTATCACTAATTTGAGCATGTTAAGGTGCTTAAAGGTCCATTAACCCGCAGCTAATTTTTCCTAAACTCTTCAAGTGACTGGTAATTACCATATTGTGTAGAAAAAAGAAGGGGAGAAAGAAGGTGGACGGAGAGAAGAAATGTGTTAGTATTCTACTAAGCAACCATTTAGCATTTACATTCAACTCTGAACATATTAAATTTCCCATTGTTGAAGGTTCATTAATTCACGTCAGTGTGAAATACCAAGGCGGTTTGTGTGTCTGGACACTTCTTTAGTTCCATGTCCCAAAAATAACCTTGAAAGGAAACCACAGTCTGCAAATAATGACAACTTCTACTTAAAGTAGAGAGTAGGTAATTAAACAAATTTCTTGAAAGGTTATAGTCACAACTGTGTAGGAGCGCTGTCATTGTTAAGTGCTGAAAAATAAAAGAGACCTGGAGTTTAATCTACATTATATATAACTCTCACCATTCTTTTGGTTTGCTTTCAGTTACACATGTAGTTATTAAGAAAAAGTAAGGCCATAATTATCAGTTCTCCCTTAAAATGTAATTCAGCAGTCAGACTTTTCGCATGCTACGTTTCTCTTGTGTATTTAAAAAGAACAGAATCAATGTATATAAGGTGTAAACATTTACTGTAGAAACTTTTCTTTCACTAAATTCATTGCTGTGAAAATCTTCTGATTTTCCCACAGCTTTTAACATTCTAATAAATAAATAAACACTTTAAAAAATATACACTGTCTCTGTGTTCTGTGTTTGTACAGTAAAATTAAAATTCTTAGGGACATTTGTGTTACCATTCTCTTCTATGAAGTGAATACTTCAGAATGATGTGTCTTTCATAAAAATAGTGCTATTCCTTAATTAAGCTGGAAATCAAGTTTCTAAATGGGTATTATAAAACTATGATTATGATTATGGTGCTGGAGCACCTCTCCTACAAGGGCAGGCTGAGAGAGTTGGGGTTGTTCAGCCTGGAGAAGAAAAGGCTCTGGGGAGACCTAATTGTGGCCTTCCAGTACCTAAAGGGGTCTACAGGAAAGCTGGAGAGGGGCTGTTTGTCAGGGAGTGCAGTGACAGGACAAGGTGGAATGGGTTTAAACTAAAAGAGGGGAGTTTTAGATTAGATATCAGAAAGAAATTCTTCCCTGTGAGGGTGGTGAGGCCCTGGAACAGGTTGCCCAGAGAAGCTGTGGAGGCCCCATCCCTGGAAGTGTTCAAGGCCAGGCTGGGTGGGGCTTTGGGCAACCTGGTCTAGTGGAGGGTGTCCCTGCCCATGGCAGGGGGGTTGGAACTAGACGATCTTTAAGGTCCTTTCCACCCCAAAACATTCTATGATTTTATGATTCTATGACGTTACAAGGGACACTAGCCTACAGAAGGGAGTGGAAACTTTGCACAGAAAGATACAGTTTCTGTGACAAACCTCAACACTGTCCATTTTCAAAGTTTCAGGCTTCTGTACTGTTGTCCAACTGTATAACTCAAGTAAAAACCTGTAATTAACACAGAGGATTATTAAAACCTTTTCCCCAATCAGATGTAATTTCATCTACAATGATTTTTTGCAAGGTGGACTGCCCTATGGGAATTTTTTTCCTTTCTTTCGTGTTTTAGAATTTCACCAAATAGGTTTTTTTCTACTGTTATTTGCTAATGCTATATGTTTTTACAAAATGAAAACCCAAGACGTGGTTAAAGTAGGAAGTGATTCAGATGCAACTCCGTGCATTCAGAAGGATGTAATGAAAGGATTAAGCTGTATATTAATTTGAATGATTTTTGACAAACGTAAGAAATATAGAAAGAATCAATGCAGAATTGTTAGCAGAACCCACATTGGAACAATTCTGCATTGATTTTAGGATTTTTCCTATATTTCCCAGACTTTCTCAGAAATAGATTTCAATTTCAATTTTATATTTGAACATGGGTGTGATATGAAGTAGGAATTTAAGATAAGAGGTAGGATTTCATAGTGTGACAAGGTATTTTGTGCTTCTCAGAGCTGATATCCATCACCTGTTCCCTCTCAATTATTGTCAGATTGTGTACTCATTAATCATGTTTCTCTCCTCTCTGCCTCTCTTCTCCTGAATGACAGCCTGAAAAGTCACAGGAAGGATCACCACATGGAAGCACCTCTTCCTTGTTTTCTTTTCTAAAGCTGGTAAAGCTGGTAAAGGTCTTGCATAGCTCATTTAATTACCCGTGTTATGGGAAATGCCAGGGATCAAAATCCTCGCCCTTGCACATGGAATTAAATGTAACATCTCGGGGTTTTAAATCCCTTTGTCTTAGTTAATTTGTTACAGAATGTTAGGTTTAATTTACAATAGGCTTTGCCTGTAGTTTCCTTTCCGTACAAGTCAAGAGAGTAACCACCCCACTAAAAAAAACCCACAAGCAACAAAACCAACAAAAAAACACTCACAAAAACCCCACCGCTTAACAAAAATACCAAACAAAAAAAAATTGTGGGAAAGTAAATGCTAGGTGAGTTATTGCAGGAGATAAAGCATTTCCACTGCATTATTGATAGAAATCTGCTCAGATAGGAAACTTGTTTGACAATTCTGCATAATCAGTTATTGCTTCAATATTTATACCTTTTCTTCTTTCTCCTTGTGTGTTATTTAATGACCCATTTAACATACTCCTAATTCTTCAGACAGATAGTATGAGAAATCTGTTTCATAAGTAAGCCTTTGTTTGTACCTGTTATTTAAACTTCAGAACACAAGATAGCTTTGCTTATCTGAGGTTACTGTGTGCAGATTAACTATATGCAAACCAGAGAAGTTACTTTTAACAGGAACAATAATAAATCTTTGAGGTAAAACCAAGCTGATGAATAAGCACTAAGGTTATTTAATAGAAATTATTTAGACTTCTGTTGCGGTTTAACCCCAACTGGCAGCTGAGTACCACGCTACCACTCACTCACTCCTCCACATCGGGTTGGGAGCTAGAATCAGAACAGTGAAAGTGAGAAAACTCACGGGTTGAGATACAGACAGTTTAATAGGTAAAGTAAAAGTTGTGCACACAAGCAAAGCAAAACCAGGAATTCATTCCCCACTGCCCACGGCAGGCAGGGGTTCAGCCATCCCCAGGACAGCAGGGCTCCATCACGTGTAATGGTGACTTGGGAAGGCAAACGCCATCACCCCGAACGCCGCTGCTCCCCCTTCCTCTTCCCCCAGCCCCTTATAAACCGAGCATGACGCCATGTGGTGTGGAATATCCCTTTGGTCAGTTGGGGTCAGCTGCCCTGTCTGTCCCCTCCCAACTCCCCGCACACCCCCAGCCATCCCGCCGGCGGGGCGGTGCGAGAAGCAGCAAAGGCCTTGGCTCTGTGTGAGCATCGCTCAGCAACAGCAAAAACATCTCTGCACTATCAGCGCTGCTTCCAGCACAAACCCAAAACACAGCCCCACACTGGCTGCTGGGAAGAAAATTAACTCTCTCTGCTGAAACCAGGACATCTCACAGTAGCATTAGTAATAGCTATGGCTCCTGATCAATTTTTTTTTTTTCAGTTTTGCTTGTGTAACACACACAGCCTTACAACTTGTGAATATGTTCACTTCTCAGCAACATTTACAGGAGAAAGACAGTCTAAACTGTGACTGACTGTGACAGCCATGGAGACTACTTGTGAGAAATTGTCATTGTAAACATCAGCCAATAAATTACTGGATAAACTGTTTAACAATATTTGGTAGTGGAACATGAACAAGACAATGTCAAAACACTGAATGTGCTGTAAACTCTGAATAGAGATGGAGTCAGGCAGAATCAAACAATCATTTATCTTGGAAGAGAGTTCTAGATGTCCATGTTTCAATACTCAAAGCTGTGTCAGCTGAGATCTAGCTGTCCAGGGCTTGTACAATCAAGCTTTTTTTCCTAATACATTATCTTAATCTCCCTTGCTATACCTTTTCTCTGTTGCATCTTGTTGTGCCACTGCATAACATCAAGGAGGTGTGTAACAGTCTGGTGAGAAATACTCCAGCAGGGACTATTTCTGGATACAATGCATTGTCAGGATGTGCATACTAATGTCATTCTAACCTAATGATATTCCCTGTTTCGGAATATTATATCTGATGGAATAAAGCTCCTTGGACGTAGTGCCAGAATACAACAGAAGTACATTCTAGTTTGTGCTAGATACACACCTGGGCTTTATTTATAGTCAAGAAGGCAGAGTTCCAGAATACTGCAGATATTTGACAGCTTAACAAATTTTCTGCTTGTGCCAAGATAAGGACTGCAGCAGCAGTGTGTAAAGCTGTGCCTGAAAGGTAATGTTTGCATTCATTGTTCTGGCTGGAAATTTAGCTGCCAGTTACTCTAGGTAGAATCTTATATATGGAGTTTCCTCTCAAGTCAGGCTGAAAAGCAACCCAATATACAATGTACTCCAGAAAAATAACCTCTGTGATTTTCTGTTTTGAGTCAGTCCACATCCACCTTTAGAAGTTTCAATGTTAAAAAGTTGGCTGCAGATTATTTTATTTTCCTTTTTTTTTCATGTGAGTATGGCAAGAGTAGGCAGACTTGGAGAAGAGCTGCTGATACTTTGTGGTGTTAATAACTCATCTTAAAGAATTTATACTGTTGAAATATAAGCTGGACAAACAGTGGGTGAGCTGAAAACTAACTGAATGACCAGGTCCCAAGGGTGCTGATGAGAGGAAAAATGTCTAGTTGGAGGCCAGCAACCAGCAGTGTATCCTCAGGGTCAGTACTGTGTCCAGTGCTGTTTAACATCTTTACTAATGATTTGGATGACGGAGCAGAGTGTACCTTCAGAAAGTTTCTAGATGACACAAAACTGGCAGGAGTGGTTTGATACTTCATAGGGTTGTGCTGCCAACCAGAGGGACCTGGACAGGCTAGAGAAATGGGCTAACAGGAACCTTGTGAAGTTCAGCAAGTGCAAGTGCAAAGTCCTGCACCTGGGCAGGAGCCCAGTGCCAGTACATGCTGGGGGTTGTCCTGTTGTAAAGCAACATGGCAGAAAAGGACCTGGGAGTCCTGACGGATACCAAGTTGAACATGAGCCAGCAATGCGTCCATGTCACAAAGCAAGCTAATGATAACCTGGGCTGTATTAGGAGGACTGTGTTGTCAGCAGATGGAGGAAAGTGTCTCTTCCCCTCTACTCAACACTGGTGAGATCACCCCTGGATTACTGTGTTCAGCTCTGGGCTCCCCAGTACAACAGAGACATGGACATACTGGAGAATCTAACAAAAGGCCAAGAAGATGACAAAGTGACTAGAGTATCTCTCCTAAAAAGTAAGAGAGAAGGAGATAGAAATGTAAAAGCTTATTTAGGACTTCATTCTTTACCATCCTTTTTACAATACCCTCTAGCTTCTGAAGAACTGTGAATATCTTGTTCTATCTGATCAGCTTTTAAGTTCCAAACTTTTCCAGTTTCATGGACCTTTAATTCTAGTTTTGTTAAGAATACAACCTATAGATTGAGCTAATCTGAAGAACTACATAGTGGTTAAAAACTGCAGCTGGTTTATTAGTGGTGAAAAATAAAAATGTAGGAGCCATAACTGCAAACAATAAGAGAGTGACACAGTAACAAAAATATTTTTTGTGTGTTTGTGTAGGAAAGGAAGCAAACCAGACTGCAATTTCTAGTGCACGTAGAAGTATCTCACTTCTGCAATTTTTAAAAGATGGTGGGAAATATTTACCCAAAATTCTGTGCAAAGAGTTTTCCTGCACAGAAGTGAAGTGCAGAATTGTATTCCTTTCCTTTTTCTCTCCAAAAACATGTGCTGAGAAGGGAACTGAGATGGGGAGATTCTCAGATATTTTTTTTTGGGGGGGAGAGAGAAAAAACAAGAACAAGAACAAACCAAAACCGAAACCAAAACAAAAACACACACTCAAAAAAACCCCCCAAAACCAAAACCACCACCACCACCAAGAACAAAAGCACTACCATCAACAAAAAACTGCAAAAAAAACCCCCCAACACTACAAAAACCCCACTTCTTTTAAAACTACCAGTTTTGTACTTTGGAGACCATTTTGAACCCACTCCAGCACTTTCAAATAATAACTTTGACCCTGGCCTACCTATGCATCATCCTATCCTCCCCTCCCCTCCCCTTCCCTCCCCTCCTCATATTGATGAATGTAGACCAATTAAATGTTTTACCTAAAGTAGAAATATTTTAACTATGCTGCCATAAACTTTCCCTTCATAAGTAAGTTATACATAGGGAATACTGCAGAAAGGAGTCTGAAAACATTCAGAGAATATACACACACACACACACACACGAAAAATAAACAGATAGAATACGTATTGGAAATGTCTCTGGTTTTAAATGCCTTACAAACTTCAGCCAAGGACTATGACTTTGTTTTGAAATAAAAGTAAAAAAAAAAACACCTAAAACAGCTCAGGAGAAGAAGCTGCTTTCTTCAAGTGTTCTTGGAGGACCTCATCATACCTAGGAAATGGTTATGATAGCCACAGCGTAGACATTACAATGGATTTTCAAACTTTAAATCACAAGTGTGGGAAAGCAAATCCCATGTCTGGAAGTGATGTGTCAGTTGATTTCAAATATGCTTGGCACATCATGGCTCTGGCTCTTGGCAGACCCTGATGTACCCGTGATGGGGCTAAACTGGGTCTCCAGAGCTGTTCTCCCACCAGGCACACACCATAGAGACATGGGTGTAGTGCCCGGCTACTTATCAGGCTCCTGCATGACAAGCTGACACCAGATCAGGCCCACAGCAAGGCAGGGGCAAAATTCAAGCTGACATTAGTATTTCATAGTAAAGTATGCAGAAAGACAAGGAGACTCCCAATAAAGACAGCAATAGGCAAAAATGAGGACCGTATGAAGGGAGGTTGACCCAGAAATGCCAAGAACATGTCAATCGTCACCACTCCGTAGAAAATACAGATTTGGGGGAGAATAGGGGGGACTGATTTCACTCCACATGGTATATGCTACAGATCTCTGTGCTCATTAAAAAGAGTAGCAAAAAAGTGGAACTCGATTTGAATATCACCTTTATTTCAAATTGGTTATTAGCTAGCGTATATTGTTCAGGAGGCTTTTAAGCATATTTAGCATAAAAATTTGATATGAAAACAAACTATGTCATTAGAGTATCTGTTTTGTTAAAAAGCAAAAAATTCTCAGGTTTGAAGCATTATTAGTATTGCTTTTACCATGAATTTCTTCTAGTGACCAGCCTGCTAATTAAAATCACTTGCTGTCTATATACATGTGATTTCAGACTGCTGAATTTGGGTACATCTTTTCCTGAGGTCTGTAAATGTTTTTTTTTATTTTTTTTTTTTTTACGGAGACTGCAGTAGATCCTACTGGCTTTCACTGCAGTGCCAGCTCCCCTAGGATTAATTTTTTCACCATGTGTTGTTATTAATTCACCTAAATTTAAGGTCAGTTACCAAGCCAGAGAGATGTTCTATTTTGGACATTTTATGCCTAAGCTGTGCACAACTATGCGGAGTATCCTGATAAGTATCATGCATGTCATTGCCTTAAGTTCTGATGAGTGGAGACAGAAGTAAACCAGAGTTAAGGGAATAGAACTAAAAGGATAATAAACTTTGTTGTACCTAATTAATTGCCTAACAGCTGCAGTTTTCTCTGTCACTTTCTCCTTTAGGAATATTACAGGGAACTCTAGGGAATTTACAAACTTGCTGTATTCATAAAGCAAAAAGTAAATGTGAATTTGAGATCCTTAAAACAAAAATATAAGTTTAAACTTTTATGACCTCATTCTAAAGTAAATGACTGGATACTTAGTACCCCTCTGATTATGTAGCAATTTGGAAGAAAAAGAGGTTATTGTGGAAAAAGGGAACAGGATAAGCAATGAGGGTGCTCAGGAATTACAATGCTGGCTCCAGCAAAGAGTATTCTATGTCTTTGGGTTAATTGTCTGGGTTTTCCTGAGTAAAAGTATTGTAATAACATCACAGGAGGAATGGTAGGGCTAATTAATACTTGTAATGTGCTTTGAATACTAAGTAATGAAATATGATTTAGTATTATCACTAAAATGATTTTATTTCCCTTTGGATATTTAGCCTTGTCACCATCAAGCCCTCCCTTACTGTGACGAGAAGATTTCCTGTTGGGGAAAATTTGAAGAGGAATGTAAAAATTTTATTTTTAAAATTAAACTGTTGTAATTTTAAAAATCGTTAAGTTGTTGGGGAAAGATGCAAAACTAAAATAAAACTATAACAAATAGAATAGCTATAGAAAACAATTAGAAGAGAAGGAACATCAGAAAAGTCTGTTTGGCTGTGTAGTGGTTTACTTTCAAGATATTTGTGTCCAAGTTTCTGGGGAAAAAAAATAAATCAGTATTTGGAGAATTTATACTTGTTTTGTGCTGAAGTGGAGTTTATATCTAGTAAACACACACAAAAAAAAAGTTTGCCTCATTTGGAGAAGGTAAGATTAGTCTTTTTGTATGACTAGATCAAAATTATTTCTTTTTTCTTGTCCTTTTTTCCTTTTACTTTCTTGAATATTTTTAAGGCCAAATCTTTCAATTTTAAGAAAGCTTATATTTGCCACAACTTAAGACTCTCACCAGGAAACACATGGAATTTTGCAGAATGTCATCTATTGTAAAATGCTCTACATGACGAAATAATTGATTCTATTTTCAAGAGTAATAAATTAGTAAAAGAAGAAGAGTCCCCGTGGGCTACAGATTCTGAACTGCCACAAGACTGGGAGTATATTTTGACTGAAGGTATGCGGGAAGGGGTGAGATGGTGCAACTATAGTTGAATTGATCTAAAGATGCTGCATCAACATTTATTTAAATCTTATTGTAGTTATTCTTACTTGAAAGTATAAGGATCGATTTTGCTATAAGATTTTTTGAAGATAATTGTACAGCAGTGAACTACAGCAATTTCATTAAAGGAAGAGGCGCTTCTGGAAAGGACAAGTATTGTGCACCTTATGCATTCCTTGTGCACACCCACACAAGCATATTCAGGTGATTCAGCTCTCGTATTTCCATAATCCTATCACAGATAGCGTTTGAAAGGCAAACCAAGGGAATGTGCAAATGCCAGTTTCATTCTGTGTTTGATAAAGAAATGTACCTGCTAAATAAATTTGAGCAAGAGGGAAATCAGGGAAGTGGAAGATCATGAGTGAGAGGTGGGGAGTGAGGGAAAAATGACAGAAGAGGAGGGTAGGCATCAAATACTAAGCAGCATAGTAAAGGTAACTTCACTTACTTCGTTTCATTATTCCTAAAGAGCTCTGTTGGAAACCTGATTCAGAAGCAAGGCTTTGCTGAAAGGAAGTGGCTGTCAATTATATAAAGTATTATTTATATTTTTATTAGCACTCAGAAGTAAAAGGATTATAAGGGTTCAGTAGTTGCTGTAGTTGAGTAGGAATTTGTTCACGTTTGCTAAAATTTTTTGTGTTACACCAGGCAACTGACATTAGACAGTGTTTAGTGCTATCAAAAATCCATAGACATTTCTGTGAAATAGCAACTCCCCATCCCCTGTTTAATTCAAAGACTTCACCCAAAAGTAGTTTACAAATGAGCTACAATATGCAAGGAATAAGGCCATTAATGTGAGGTGTTACATATGTTTCTATTGTTAATAATATGCAATGTATAAAATATTTTATAGATGTTTCTATTATCTTAGTAGTAAGGTGCTGTGTCTGTTATGTGAGTATGCATCCGTCTGGTAATTACAGCTTATGCTACTGCTGCTGTTTGCAGGCATCCAATAGAGATTTACAGGAATGTTAATAAAGCAGCATCAAAAGGTAGCTTTCTTAAAAGTCTGAATCACTGTTATTTTATTGCTTAGCAAGTCACGTGACTAATAGATTCATACAGCCTTGCTTAAAGAATTTAATAGAGTTTTCAAATGTAATTTCATATTTGGTCTGGTTTTACCAGTGATACGTTCTTATTGATAACACAGAAATAATATTTTACTCTGTTGCTGGACGAAATGACAGCTTTGCTTTTAACAACCACTTAATCAGTATCTGAACAGAGCTTTGGGGCCTGGGCTTCGCAACCTGCGATGCTGTCGTTTAGCAGTGTTGTACAACACACTGATTAGCAAAGAGCATGCACCAGGCCTTCTTAACCTGGAAACCTCCTCGGTTTCCTATGTTGTGAAGCTCTACTGTAAATCTTAAAGGATTTGTGAGAGGGAAAACCAGCATTTTTCGTTGAGAATTGGGTGAAATGCTTAGCATAGGAAAAATATTCAGCAAAGAAAAATACGGGGTGTTTGAAAGATAATTTCTGTCATACACTGCAGGCGGAAAGCTGCAATACATGTTATGTTTTTAAGAAAGCATTTACAAGATCTGAGTGAGGATAAGAAAAGAAAAATAATATTTACTACTTTATGATTTTGACTGTTGAACCTGAAAATAGGGTTGTTATGTTTGTTTCCCTCCAGTAAGTGAAAATTGATGCTACACTGGGTGCAAATACATTGACGTTAGTAGTGAATTCTGTTTTTTAATCTTCATGGCATGTGCTTTCCAGATCCTTAACTGATCTTTTAAATTGCTTTATCATTTTGTCTTCACAAAAATCTTAGAAAATCTCAGTTTGATGGACAGCATCTAACCTAATAATTTACTTCCAAACCAAGATTAAACAATAAAGATTAGTTTATTACCTGCATAACGATACTATTGATGATCTATTGATGTAGCTGCTTCTGTTACAGTGTAATTATACCTACAACTAGGTGATACTCCCAATTCTTCGTTAACAAGAACTAGGGATGGCAACATGTCTGTAGTCAGCCATTCAGTTCAACATGAAGTCCCAGTCTGTGGTGGATTGACTTTGGCTGGGTAACAGGTGCCCACCAAGCTGCTCTATCACTCGCCTCCTCAGCAAGACAGGAAAGGGAGAAGTGTAAGATGGAAAAAACCTTCATGGGTCAACAAAAAGACAGATTAATAAAGCAAAAGGCCACACATAGAAGCAAGGGAAAAGAACAAAAGATTTATTCTCTAGGATAAATAAATTTGTCTGCTTCAGAAGACAAATACCGTAAATAACAAATGTTATTATGCCACCGCCCCCGTTCCGCAACCCCACCCCCTTATCTCCTTTCTCTCAGCTTTTATTGCTGAGCAGAAGTCTTATGGTATGGGATATCTGTGTGGTCAGTTTGGGTCAGCTGTCCTGGCTGTGTCCCCTCCCAAGATATTGCCCCCCCACAGGCTACTGGTGGTGGGGGGGGTGGAAACATTGAAGAAACAGTCTTGCTGTGCCAGCACTGCTCAGCAAGTCTTATGGTATGGGATATCTGTGTGGTCAGTTTGGGTCAGCTGTCCTGGCTGTGTCCCCTCCCAAGATATTGCCCCCCCACAGGCTACTGGTGGTGGGGGGGGTGGAAACATTGAAGAAACAGTCTTGCTGTGCCAGCACTGCTCAGCAGCAGCCAAAACCCTGGTGTGTTGCCAACGCCTTGCTGGCTGCTGATACACAGCACAGCGTTGTGGGGGCTGCTGTGGGGAAAATTAACTCCAGCTCAGCCAGACCCAATGCACAGTCCTACTAACCAGGAGCAGCTCTCATTTTTGTCATCATTCCACTTGGTTCTAACAAGTTTACCCAACCTTCATTTGAGAAGGGAAGGGAAGGGAAGGGAAGGGAAGGGA
>VWZZ01008452.1:0-52443 GCA_013399095.1 Psophia crepitans
TGGGGCCGAACCACGACAGCAACGCACATTGTGCAGTCGGATTTTTTCATCAGTGGAAGAATATAAATACCACAACATAGCTTGTAAATCATCAGTACGTGACACAGCAACATATGCTCACTGGCAAATCTATCAAATCCATCAAAACCTAAATATGGTTTGTTCTGCATCTCTCTCTCCCCTTTTAAAGGGAAACTCACCTTCTTCAGCTTAGACTGATCATCCTTGTAAGTAATCATCAGGGCTAGTGCCAGATCCCCTTTCTCCCTTCGGGTGCCTTCACACAACAGAGGATGTTCTGCTTCACTGACAGTTGTTTTCATGCCTGCATGGTATAGACAGACAAGTGAGCCCATGGGACTACACCACATCCTGGGCAATATCTATACCTCAGACTATTTCATTCACCTCACTGTCACAGGCAAAAGAAGATTTATTTTTTCCCCATATGTTTCTGTTAACTTCAGAAATAGGTAATGAATAAACAGGAACCTCTGTCTGTCCTCAGAATACTAAGCTTGCTACAGCTGTCAGAACAACAAGATCCTAATATGCCATGGGAAAAGAGTCCAGCCAAGTCCACAACGCCATCTTGAAACAAACTTTTTCTGTTTCTGTAGATGCTACAAGCCAACATTCCCACACCATAAAGAATTCATCTTCCTCTTTTCAGAGATGAGGCAACAGTGGATGGGCTTGTTTAATCCATTCCATTCCTTTTTGCACGCTGCTTTAAAACAGGCATGCAGTATTGTCAACATAACATATATAATCACTGCTTTGTTGCTGAAGCTGATAAATGAGGCAAGAATCCAGCATTATGCTGAGATCTTGAATTATATGATAATGCTTGAGAGTACTTCTTTAGTCCTTCTCTGTCATTGTCTAACCTCTTCTGAAATGATTGGCTTTTGTTCTCTCAAACTGTCCATCTCCATTAAAGCCCAGGCAACACATCTTCCACAACAACAGCAAGAAGAAAGCTAAAATTCATGTTACTATATTAAACATTCAGTTCCTGTCCCATATCTGCCTTCCACTTTGCACACCTTTGCAAAGGCACCTTGACCCTGGGGTGCTGCTTTTGGCTGGGACAGAGTTGATTTTCTTCATAATAGCTAGTATGGGGTTATGGTTTGGGCATGTGTGGAAAATGGTGTTGATAACACAGGGATGTTTTTGTTACTGCTGAGCAGTGCTTACACAGAGCCAGGGCCTTTTCTGCTTTTCACCCCACCCCACCAGCCAGTAGGTTGAGGGTGCACAAGAAGTTGGGAGGGGACAGACAGGACAGCTGACCCCAACTGACCAAAGGGGCATTCCATAACACATGGCATCACGCTCAGCCTATAAAGCTGGGGGAAGAAGGAGGAAGTAGGGGGACACATTTGGAGCGATGGCATTTGTCTTCCCAAGTAACCGTTACATGTGATGGAGATCCTGCTTTCCTGGAGATGGCTGAACACCTGCCTGTCATGGGCAGTGGTGAATGAATTCCTGGTTTTGCTTTGCCTGCGTGCGCAGTTTTTAATTTCCTTATTAAACTCTTTATCTCAACCCACAACACCTGGCATGTAGAATCCTTCTGCATCTGCTTCTGACAAACCCTGCAAACACTTTCATTTCTGCACCAAACTGGAAGGAACTATTAATTCTCACTATCCAAAATGAGGCAGGATGCAGAACATGGATGAAGAAAGACTTTTCTTGTAAAAGATTCTTACCAAGAGCAGCAACGGCTGCCTCAAAACCAAGCTCTTCATCTCCAGGCATTTCATTAGTCCAATTACGGCTTGGGGGTCTAGAGCCTGTAGGGGAAACCACTGAAAGAAGACAATAGAATTAGTGCTCAGCTTTCAAAACTAGGACCTCAAGGCAAAAGTAATTTCTGAGAGCTTTCTGAATTTGCAGAGCTTCCTGTGATCCTATTTCTAGGCTTGTAACAGTTTCAAGACCACAGCATTATCTATTTTTTCTTTTTCCTCTTTCTCTCTCTAAACTCAGAAGGCTCCAAACCAGGCAGGTATATTGCCAAGCCAGTCTTCTAATCCCAGGCTGTTGTGTTCTTTTTTTAAACACTAGATTTCTATTAAATTCCTTTAAATATAATCAGCATAAGAGTAGAAAAGTCAGCCATTTATAACTATTTTACAAGTGCATGCAGAGTGCTGAAATGTGGTAAGTTTCCAGTTGTTTTCAAATGTAAGCAGGAGAGATGGAAGCAAGGAAGAGGGAAGTGCAAACAACAGTGTGTGAAGAATCAAGATTAGGTTGTTCTTATACAGAAGATTGTTTCTCTTTGAAAACTCCCCAAGACCCGGCATCTCAGAACATGCCTTTCGCGCACCCAAGCCAATGCAGACAGTACCTGGAGTGCACAGGACATCAAATATAAAGCTAGCCAACATCAGAGGCAGGACAGGACGGTAATCACATAGTGTCCCTTCTCGTAGTTCTTCAGCTCTTCCTCGAATAGAGTTCATCTCATTAGTACCCAAGGGAATCTTCTTCAAGAGGGCTACAATCTCAGATTCCTGATACGCTAGCTTCACCTGGTAGTATCCACAAGGAAACAGAAGAAGCTGTCATCAGCACAGGCCCTGTGGGCAGTGGACCATTTTTCCCTGTACATAAAGTACAGCAATAGTTTTTATTGGATCATTAAATCATAGCAACTCTTAGCACCCTAGCCACCTTTGCCCTTCTCTCCACACTGATCACAGATTTTGAAATCTAATACAAGTCTTGCCTCACTTATACACAAATTTTTTTACTCCAATTATCACTCTTGAGCTACCTACAGAAAAGAACACATCAGCTTTCATAAGAGCAGGAGGAGAAACATCTGACTGGGTAAGTCAATGGAAAAGGCAATTACTCTTAATTGTAGGAAGAAAGGATGCTATGTTAAGTATCCCATTCAAGACAACAGAGACTGACTAGGGACTAGCAGAAGAAGGGGCATGGGGTGGCAGCATGCATGCCACCAGGATGAAGACCATTACATTTCACTACTCTGTGCCTTCCTGCATTCTCTCCATTCTTAACATGTGAAAGGGATTGTTTTCTTTTAGGTAGCAAGTGACTGCCAATCTCACAATCTTCTAATAAGACCCTAAGAAGCACAGATAATTAGTGTAACAAGTGTAGCTGGTGGATACCATACACACCTCCAGGGACTGCAGAACCCTGCAGTGAAAAGGAAGGAGACAACAAATCACAGGGTCAAGGTCATAATTGGACTTTTTTTTTTTCTAAACAGGAAGCCTAATAGTAATAAATGATCATCCAAAATAATATGCCTGCACAGTGCATGTGTTCACTTGCCAACAAATGAGATATCAGCAAGAGCAACAATTTTCAAACATGTAACAATTGCACAAATCCACCCTAAGGAATAAGTTTCAAACCGTCTTACCAATGCAACTATGGACAATTCCATTTACAAATCGTTTTACTTTCCTCAAATTAGTCAAGTAAACTGAAAAGGTAGTTAAGGTTAGAACAGCTAGCTTGGTTCTTATCAAAATAATATATTAATAAAAGATTTTGTATTCATTTAAATATTTTCAAGTCTGTAGCTTCATCTGAAATCAGAGGCCTTGGCACATGTGCTCTGAGCTTCCTATCCATGAAGGTAATGCCAGATGAAGCGATATTTCTAATAATTTTCCTAGTACATCGATGTGCACTAATAGGATGTGCACACAATCCATTTAGTCTAACTGCCATCAATTTTAAGGAAACATAAAAGCATAACCAAACTTCAGTTTGAGGAGTTGAGATGGAAACCACATGAGCAAAAGAATTCAAGCAGCACAATGTCACTTGTGGATACTTCCTTTTTGAGATGTTTCATACCTCCAGAGCCTTTGTAGAGGCAGGTGGTCTCTGCAGCTCCAGAGCAAACATTCCTATTCGGAAGGCCAGGTTGTGATACTCCAGCCGCTCACTCAACACAGTCAGCAAGAAAGCAGCTTTACACAAGGTGTTGGTTGCCATCCATGTCTGTTTGCTGGTTGACACCTTGTTCTTTTTGCCCTGTTTGAGGAGGAATTTGTCACAGGACACTTTCCTAAACATCCTAAATGATTCTATGCTTGCTTTCCTACCCTTCACAATAATCAGCAGACAGAAGAAAGAATAAAACACACTTAAATTTTATTCTCTTTGCTGAGGAAACACAAATCCCCGTGATTACTGATGAACATCATTACTTCCCCTATTTCACCCCAGCACAACACAGTTGAAGAGCTGGTTTGTTGATAAGACATATGTATGCTATTGGACTGACGCTGTGCAGGCAGATGTTGCGTGTCTGTCCTTTCCAAGGGAACCCTTCCATACAACAAACATTGCTTAGTGCCACCACAAGTGATTTGCCCGAAGTTTATGCTTATTTCTTCCCTCTCCAACTCTCTATCCTGAAACAGCAAAACTTCGGCTGCTATATAATCTCATAGCACACAGTAGCAGGTTCTCTCTTGAACAAAACATCCTTTGAAGCTGATGTTAAATAGGGTGTTTTATTCAATTGATTTAAGACAGGTTCCTAAAGGAGCTCCCGCTTTTAACAAACCAAGCTTCCCTGTGAAGCACATGGAAAAATGAAGAAGCTTTTAACTGAATTCGAGTTTCTGAAGACTCCAAGTCCTGCTGAATGGTTCTTTATCCCTTTTATTCTCACACACACACACATAGTGGTCAGGCATATTAATGACAACCAGAGAAGTTCAACCCAGAGGTAGCGTCAGTGAAAGGCCCTGAATCACAGCAAATGAGAAATGCCTAGGAATACTGCTGCATCCATCCCACATCTTCCTTCTGACTTACACTCTACCCCCAAAACTAGACATGCTCTCTCTCTACCTTAGTCGGTGGCTGCTCCACTTTGAGATCTGGAGGGTTGGCCAGCAGGTCCCTGGCGAGCTCTACAGTTAAACGGCATGCTTCACTACTGTATCCATGTGCATACAGGGCCTCTGCACAGGCAAACAGGATCTGCAAGAAAGAACAGATGGTCATATTCAAACCACACTCCCCCAGGCTGGAGCTAGCTTGCTCAAGCCACTTGTCACACAGATTCTACAAACACAATTCACAATTAACTTCAGCAGCAGGTGTTCTCAGAGTCCTCCTTGCCCGGACCTTCAGCACTATCCCTTTAAACACTCCCCTAGAAAGCCTCTTCTTCTCTGATTAAGTTTTATCCTCCCTCCAAGTGCTGTAAGAGATCAGAGGATAACGCAAAAAAACCTAAAACCCAAACTGACTGACTAGTAACTATTTCCATGCATCTCCATTTCAGCTGCTTGTTCATATAGGTGCAAGTTCTAAACATATTTTGACGTTATTACAGGAATGTGACACATTCTATTTAGATTGCCTCTGGCTTTCCAGAGAATTTCTGCTTAGATGGTTGGACTTAATTTTTTCCTGCTGGGCATGTCTCGGCCTTACTTATTTTTAATTTCAGATCAATTTTCCCATTTTCAAGAGTAAGACTGGGTAAAAAGCACAGGCTGTTTTGCCTACATTTGTAAACCCTGGAACGTGAGATGGGGCCAGCTAAAACTGGGACACACTTCAAGTTAGCAGAGAAATAGGGAGTCAAGCGTGCGGGAAACAGACACGTGATACCACCGCATTAAGACTGAAGATACCTTATGATACAATGGGTTATGACACTATAATTAAGCACTCCATTTAACAACATACTAGGTTGTGACAAGGAGGAGGGTGGCAAGATAGTGATGCGTGCAATACATAAAACTGCAAAACAGTGTTTTGAACTGGACTCCGCTCACCTCCATCCGGTTCTCCTGCTCCAGAGGCTTTATACCAGCAAATATATCCTGCTCCTCTTCATTTCCCCCTTCAGCTTTGTCATCATCTTCCTTGGCTACTTCTTGTGGATTCAGATAGTATACCTGGTAATCGTCTTCCTCTTCTCCATCATCTCCTCCCCCCGCTGCACCATTTTCTTCCACTTCTTCTGGCTTCAGGCTCACACCACCACTGTTCTCATCCACAGAAGGTAGGTCATCATCACCACTACCCAATTCCCCCACAGGATCCTTGGGTGATTTCTTGGCCATGGAGCTGCTCCTGATACTGGGCTCCGGTCCCTCAGAGAAGTAAACCCCACCATCCTCCTCAAAGGTGTCCCTGTAGCTCCTGCTCAGTGGGCTTTCTGTAAAACTAAATGTGTTGCTGGCTTCTGCCCCCAGAGCCAAGCTGCTGTCATCCAGGCTCATCTCTGCCAAGTCTGGCTCCAGAGAGCTGTCTTCACTGCTCATGCGGCGTTTCCCGCTGTGTTTACTGGTCAAGCCTTTGCTCACTGGCAACTTTGCTTTGCCCACTGCAGTTTTATACATACTTTTATCGCCTTCTGCTGAAAGTCGTCTCAGAACCCTCTGTGGTGTTTCAGAGACTACTTTCCGCTTTCCAGTAAGCTCCTTCGGACGGACTGCTGGCTCCTGGGGAGAGGGACGCAGCCTGTCCCCAGGCTGCAGACATGATCCCCCAGGCTCCTGTCCTTGGGTTCTACCAGCCTCACAAGCAGTTTCTGCACACTGCAACCGGCAGCTCCTCTGCTGGATGGCCTTTACCCAGCAGAATGAGTTCTTCTTGTCAGTGCTGCTATAAGTGATCCCAGGAATGGGATAAGCTTCCTCCCAGCTGAAGTAACAGGCTTCCACAGCTGGTTTGAAACCCTGGAAGAGCTTCTCCAGTGATTTCTTGTGCTGACCCCTCTTAACATTATCTATAACTTTCAGCTGCCACTGTCTGAGCTGTGAGCAAAGGTCCCTTCGCCTAAGAAAAGAAGTAAGAGGACAGGTTAGAAAGCAGGCACAAAATGCACCTGGGACAACTAACCTCTTAACCCACAGAACACCTCCTCCTTTTGGTCAGAAACATTTGCCGAATTAGCTATAAACAGCATTAGTAAGAAGACAGGCTGAAAAAAAGAAACAGGTATATTAACAACCAAGTCCTAGATAGATCCATGATATAGAAACAAAATGTGAATGGTACCAACATGAAAGCACGATACAAACTGGGAGGTTTAAAATTAAATACCCTCTACCCTGTTTGCTTATCTGCCCCAAATAAGACACCAGTGATGTGAGCCACAGCAGTCTGAGACCAGTGAGTGCCATGGGGAACTGCTCTTGGAAACACTCATAAAACAGTTTGCAGCAGCTGTGAGACAGCCCTGTGAATTCCAGTCAGGACATTCACAAGTACAATCTAAACAGTCTACCCAGGGAAGCACAATGGCAGACAGGACCAACTAATCTACCTCTCAGGCACTTACTGCTTTATCCTGATATGCCTGTCTAGAGCTCACAATTTAATTTAGGCTCTAGCAGGCTATCCTTGGGAGACTAAACTGTTAAGCCATAGGCACAGAACAAGCTAGACAAAAAATAATTGATGCTCAAATAATTCTAAGAAGCACAAGCTGGTAGGGTTATATGGACTTAAATTACACAGCACTTATGCCCCATATTACCATGGGAAGAACAAAGCATTTCTGCACTTCCCAGCTCCAAATCTCATGTAAGGCCAAAGCATATGACTAAGATAGTCTAAATGGATTATATGTTAGGATGATCTAATTCAAGAAGAGAAAAAGACATTTCTAGAAATTGCACCAAGTGTCTCAATCAACTGCCATCTTGTTTCTGCCACAGATTTCAGAGTTCTCAGGTACAAACCCAACACTTCAATCCTCTCAGAATTCCTATCAAAAGAACAAAAAAATAAAATCAAAACAACAGGGTGACCTAATTTAGGTCCAAAGGGTATTAGGACAAAAGGCGCTAAACAAAATGGACTGCTTCTATTTGTTTGCTAAAGAAACAAATTAACAAGGGAGGAGACTGGTAAGGCTTAATCAAGAGGAGGATTTTCAGAAGGAAAAAGAAGGGGGAACTACTTGGGAAAGGTAACATAAGGATCAGAGCCTGCAATGAATTAGGAATGAGGTAGCAAGTGTCCATACGATTCACTGAAAAGAATAGCAAGGGTGGGTAGAAGAGGGTTCTTCTTGGTGACTGTTCAAACGCCATGAGAATAGGTAATCAAGCAGGAGCATTACAATTATGCATGAGCTCAAGTAGATCTGAGAAAACTTGAACTGGGCCAAATAACTCAAGTGTGAATACACACAGCACAACTTCATACTTTATTAAAAGCCAAAAGCTTTCATAATTTTTCTGTGTGATCTGATTGATGTTTGTGTTTATTTTAAGCCTCATTCCCAGTTTCCTACAGTTTTTGATTTGTCTTCATCCCCTGTATTTAGTTATTTCATATTGTAAACTGTACAAGACAGAAACTGCATCCATTTTAGTGTCCCTGATGTACCTTACATAGATAGGGCATTTTATTAATGTTACACAACAATTCATGTAAAACAAATCCCATTAACATGTAATTGTATTGAAAATACCATCCTGTTTTCATTTGTTCTGAAAAACTTTTTCTTAGCATTTACAGCAGATTAAACTAGTTCAATACATTTTACACACTGTACTTTGTAGACTAAACGTACTAAAGAAATTATTACAATGTCAACCACAGTATCTCAACACGAGCCCTCAGTACCTCCACTGCTATTCAGTTAGTGCTAATAAAGATGGCAGTGATGTACCAAGGCATGATATGGTTTAGAAACCTGCAGCAGTCTCACAATTTTTCCTCAGACAGTTGAAAACACTAACTGAAAATCATACACCAGTGACACTGTTTACCCATACACCACAGAGAATAAACCCCCTAAGAGCACAGAAAGTAAGAAATTGCTCATCATGAAATAGACAACAGTGAATGACTGGGCTAAACAGAAATCCATTAAACTGCTGAAAAGTTACATTTAGAAAGCATTAAAATTTATTGATAGCTAGCATTATCGATCTAAGAATTGTTCTCCACTGGGACACTGAAATGTGGAATTACACTCATATGTAAAAGAGAATTCTCAGAAAACAAATTATTCACACTACATGACATTGCTAAAAGTGAGCAGCAATAGCAATTAAGAGTTAAAAGTAATTCTAGCACTCTTGATCCTTACATAGCTCATAGTCCAGAAAGACTAATGGTTGAACAGGTAATGAAGTAATGACACAAACACAAGAAATCTACAAGAAGAAACACTTCAGTGTGCTTGAATATCACAGAAACAAGAGAAGGACTGGATCTAATTCTGGTGCTCACCTCTGTGGACTAATAGTTGGGTCAAGGACAGCCAGCCTCCAAAGAACCACCATCTCATCACACATACTTGCACAAGCGTGAGCAGCTACTTCTGACTGGCCATTGCTACGTCCTGTGTGCCCGCTAGCACTGCTGTGTGATGCAGATGTTCGCACACTATACCACCAGCCAGTTATCTGCAGAAGAAAACAATCAGTGGAGCTGTGTTGTGGCCAACATCTCTCTCTGTTCTCACTTAACCTCAGAACTACAAGGAAATGGGATCTGTAGCTAGTATCACGTTTTCATTTGACTCCAAAATAACTATGAGCATTAAAGCAGTATTGGTTTGTGAGAGCTAAGAGCTTCTCAAAATTTCTCTGGTTAGAAGGCACAAGTCCACAGAACAAAACACTCACAGGAGGTTCTCTTACTACAGGCCTTCAAACTTGGAGGGAAAAAAACAAACAAATGTGATAAATGAAGCATTTCCTTTCCCCTGCTCAAAACTGAGGTACGTGATAGAGCAATAAGGAAACGTACCCTGCAGTTTACATTACAGAGTGAGATCAGTGTTCTGAATGGTGAAAGGAAACCTTTTTTCTAATATTATTTTTAAAAATATAAAAAAAGTATTAATTAAACCAATCAAAAGATATCTTCTACAAAAATAACAGAAGAATCTGAGATTTTACCACCCATTTATTTTTTATCAAAATGATAGGTCATATGTGATGTACTTTGTTTAGGGAAAAAAAAAAGATTAAAATCAACCACCTTGAGTGGGCAGAAATCAAATCAGATGTGCTGAACAAAATAATTCAGACTCCATATATTCACACTAAAAGAACTGAGGTATTTTTGGGATATAGTGTTACTGGGACATCACTAAATCAGCAGAACAGCAAACTGTAACATCGTTTTAGCATGGAGATGCATATGCCCATAATGCATACAGACTGTAAAAAAAATAATTGTTCAGCCATGGACTGTTCAGGCACGTGGCACCAATCACTGGCTCAGCCTGGTTCCCCAGAATTTTTCCCCACGCAGCAAAGAGATTTGAATACCTGCTCATAGTTGAGACACTGGTCAGTCAGAATCTCCAGCAAAGGAGCTGCATTGCTATCCCGTCTCTTAAACATCTCCCGCACAATGGAAAGCAGGTTCCAGATGCCTTCAGGCTCTCTTCCTCGCAGGGGACGCAGGAGACAGGCCCACTCAGCAGCAGCTGGTGGCTCCGTGGAAGAGAGATACATTGAATTCACATCACTGTATGTGAAGAGAGGAGAGCAGGGATGAGAAAAAAATTAAATCAAGCACAGCCATGCAAAATCCTGAGTATACTCTACATCCAGATGTATATTTGCATCTTAAATAGAACAAACATGCATAATGAGACTGAGAACACCACAAAACTAAAGTATTGTGCAAATACGGTGTGCTCTACTGAAATAACTTTGGACAAGCTAGGCAAAAATACAGTCCAGAAGAGTGACCACAAAACTAATAATCTTTCAGTCCATGGCATCACCTAAGGATACAGGCTGTACAGTGAATGAGCTTACAGGTTACATCAGTATCCCACTTTCACTTCAATGGGAAATAGTTTACCTGAAAACAACAGGAGAGGGTCCACAGAATTTATGGAGGGTTTTCTTTATGTTGTCACTCAGAGTAGATTCATCTAAGTACCAGGTGCTTTGATCTGATGCAGAGGGTCCAGCAGTGGGATCTTGACCAAAAAAAAAACAACCACAAGACATATACAGTCTTCAGGCTTTGAAGGTATTTTCCTCTCTGTGCCAACCACAGAGATTATAAGGAGCACACAGCATTACTCAGTTTATTTCACCCACTGCAGAACTCACTATTGAGAACTGTCTCAAAATGCTATCATAACACTGCCTTAACCGCTGACAACACTAAATGGGAAGACATGGCTGGCATGCTGAATGGTAGCACTACAACCAGTAGGACCAGGAGAAATTCAAGGACTATGTCAACAGAAACCTCATGAAGTTCATTGAGGGAAAACGTAAACTTCCGTACCTGGGACAGAAAACCCCATGCATCAGTACAAACTGAAAACCAAATGGCTGTCCAGCTGATAGGGTTTGGTGATTATGGTGGATGTCAAGCTGAACACAAACCAATGGAAAACTTTCACTAAACACACAAATCAAAAAATCCAATATGCAAACTGGGTTATATTAGGAAAAGCGCAGCTAGCAGATTTAAGGAACTCATTTTATCCCTCTCTACCTAGCACAGGTAAAGTTACATCTGGAATATCGTATCCAGTTTTAGGTCTCCCAGACCAGGAACTATACTGAGAAACCAGAGAGGATGTAGTGAAGGAGTATCAAGATAGCTTGGGCACGGAGCACATGACCTATGAGGTGAGACTGAGGAAGATAGGCTAATTTCATAGAATCATAGAATATCCTGAGTTGGAAGGGACCCATAAGGATCATCAAGTCCAACTCCTGGCTCCACACAGAACCAGCCCAATCAGAGCGGATGACTGAGAGCGTCGTCCAGATGCTTCCTGAACTCAGCCAAGCTCGGTGCTGTGACCACCTCCCTGGGGAGCCTGTTCCAGTGCCTCACCACCCTCTCAGTGAAGAACCTTTTCCTGGTATCTAACCTAAACCTCCCCTGACGCAGCTTCATTCCATTCCTTCGGTTTCTATTGCTGGTCACCAGAGGGAGGAGATCAGCGCCTGCCCCTTCACTCCCTCTCGTGAGGACGCCGTAGGCTGCGATGAGGTCCCCCCTCAGCCTTCTCTTCTCTAGACTGAACAAAGCAAGGGACTTCAGCCTCTCTTCATACGTCTTCCCCTCTAGACTCTAACAATTTCATCTAAAAAGGAGAGGGTGAGGGGCGATCATTAACAGCCTACAACTACTTGAAATCATAAACACAATGCAGACTAACTCTTCTTGGTGGTAGAAGATTATAAAAAAGAGTATTGACAATGGACATTAGGAAAAAATTCTTGACAAAAAGGGTAATGCAGCACTAAAATAGGAATACTCCATAATGTCTCTGGTAACCAAGACTTGCTTAAGCTAGTCCAAGCCACAGCTAACCCGATCTAGTGTTGCAAACAGTCCTGTTTCAAATAGGACGTTGGAGAGGTCCCCTCCAATACACATTTCCAGGAGTCTATAATTAATACCAACTTAAAAAGAAAAATCTTTTGTTAGAAAGGTGCATTTTCTGGTGCGCCCTTCCTCTGCATACACTCCACAGTGTCCATTACGCCAGCAAGTGCCTGTGGCTGTGCCACATACACATGCAAATGCCTATAGTTACCACTTTTACTTGGCCTTCACCTGCAATCCAGGCTACAGACCAGTTGAGAAACTGGTAATAGACCAGTTGAGAAACTCAAACAATGGAAATATATCCACTTCCTATCTGTGACACAGATTACTGAAATAAGATATATCAGGGCTACCTGGGGCTCCACACACTGTGTTGATGGCAGTAGACTGAGAAGATAACAGCTCATCCAGCAAGCGCTGAGCAGTTGGAAGAATCTGAAACATGAAGCAAATTTTCAGAATACACAGTATTTCTTATCCAGATATACCCAGCCAAAGATCTGCCTGGAGTTTCGTGATTGAAGCACTCTCACAGTTTCAGAACTATCAAATACACACAGTCATGTTTTCAGAAAGGACGATAGAGGGTGCTAAAGACTATACAATAGCAAACCAGCCATTAGATAGACCTCCTCTGCTTTCTCAAAGCAAACCTATATCCAAAGCTTACTCCCTACATCTACACCCTAAGAAGTAAACAAAAGCATCATAGGTTATTAGTTTCCTTCTATTTCTTGAGTAGGAGCCCACAGACAGTAACACTGCAGCTAATTTTGAGAGAGGTGGAAGTGACCACCATTTTCCTGCACTTTGAATGTTCTTTATTTCTTGTTCCTAAATCATTTCTCCAAAACCCAAGCTAAAGAAAACAGAAGAGAAAACTATAAATTACATCTATACGTAACTTTTGGGGCAGACTTTAGCTTATTTACCATCCTGTTAGTAGAGACCATATATATATATATATATATATATATAAACTCAGACTCAGTAATAAACTAATGCATTTTCAGCACTGAAGTAATGCAATCACACCTTCTGGACAGTTCAGAGCATAAGCAGAGAAGGCTCACACCTGACTGCAAAATCCTGAGTAGATATATCCTTAATGTGAAAGAAAAATGTATAGAAGAAAATGGTTTTTCCCAAACTAAGTCCAGGCTGAAACCCTAGATCCATTCAGGCGTTAGCATGCATGCTTACAACAGGTTAAGCATATAGTTAGGATTTAAATTACTTGCAACAGAACATCTGATATCCCCTCATGTCTGTCCGCACAACAGCTGAGGTTAATGAACACAATCACTGTAAAGCAAAGCACACGCAGTACACCTATATTTTTAAATAATACGGACCCATCTCAAACAGATGGGAGAAAAACAATGCTTCAAAAGAATATTTTGCATTTGAGTCACCTGAAGAAACAAACTCAGCATCAAGCTACTCTTGTACCTTTTTCCACTACTACATATTTTAAGTCACCATGAAGCAGAAAAGTCTCAGTCTAGGCAATGTCACACATTAAGGTTGAAGTATCAGAGACCTGCAGTGACTCTCCTTCAGGCATTTTTGCCAAGATATTCATATTTAATTGGAATAGGAGCATTGGCTTCATGAAGAGAAATAGCTCTTGGGAGAAGGACTGGGTAAGAGATTTCAGCTGCTCAGAATCACTCACATTTTCATAGATAGGCAAAATTCTTTCTGCAGAGATTTTGAAAAACATCACCTTATCTAGATGCTTTCCTACAGACCACCTTCCCTTTACACTTGAAAGCAATTCAGCATTATATTATGGTACCACAATGTAATTCACAAGCTGGAAATAAGGATAGAACAGAATCATGTGTACAGCCTACTCTAATTCTACATCAGGTAGTAAAAATACGGGGTCCCAAGGTATCAGAGTATCTATGTCCACTCAGAAATCTTGAGGACCAGGAATTAGACCGCTGGAAGAGTCTGGGACATGTCTTGCCCTTTTCAAGGGAATTACACAACACAGGTTAAGACACATCTGCCAATAACCCCCAAACTCTTCTGTTGGGCAGCATACATCAGATTATCTGGCAAGACAGTAATAATTAAATTAAATAGTTCAGATGTTCCTGGGTGCACAGCTGGTACACATGACCAAAGGAGAAATAAACCCTGCAAAAATGAGCAGACAGACTATTTGAAAGCAAACAACTCACATGCCATTCAGGAAACAACTACCACCACTGGTAGTCCTTCAAAACCCTCATTTATTAAGCACCAGACTACGTGGCATAAAGCTCCAAGCCCTTAAGGAGACAAAAAAAGCTTTGTCTGTTACATAATGTAGCAAGAAGCACATGCTATTGGTGCTGAACTCTCAGCAACAAAAAAAGCAGTATTTCTTTATCACCTTCATATTACAGGATTCCTCTGTTTCCTCTCATAAGAAGATTAGTATTTCTGAAGGAAATTTAGAGGACATTTTACCAATAGAATACCTTAGTATCCCAAGAACAGCACCTTTATATGAATTGTAGGCACATGCTGACAGTAATCTAACTCCTACTTAAGCCATTACACATGTACTACTGAAATGTGATGGATAACCCCGCAGGTCAGATTTTCTCAGCCTCATTTGGTTGACCCAGCATAAAAGAGTTGCCAAGCCCTTATATTTTTAATTGCAAACATTTCACAATCATTAGGTAGTCTTCTGTATTTTGTGCAAGTGTTTTAGGCAGATGATATAAATGACCTGACCTTGAACGACAGAAGTATTTAAGGAATAAGACAGTAGACTTTGCTTTTGACTAACAAAATTTCATGTCTATTACTTTCCATAACCAAAATGACTCTTATGAATCACCAAGAAACTACGCTGGGGAAGTCAAAAGGTCACCAATTGGGTGCATTAGAAAGTGCGCACCTAAGGCATATACAACACATCCCCTGGGTAGTTTTCTCCACTTAACTAACCAAACACACAAAATAATGTGAACCTGATTTGTTCTGATCTAAATTTTTCACCACTGTGCATTTATTTTATTGTGTTTGATCTTCCAAAAGCTAAGCACATATTCATGCTAATATGAGTAGCCACCACTCTTCTTTCTAAGACACTTCTAATCTTTTACTTGGCAGTAGAAAATTGCCAAATAATAGAATGGCAAACCTGGAAAGGGCAAGAGCTGAAAGCCTTCCTAGCAATCACAATGAAATAGCATAACTGGTTATCTTGCAACAAAAGACATCATATAAACTGACACAGAATAAAGATAACTGAATTTAACAAAAAGTCAGTCCTATCAACTGTCCCCATTTACCTGTTGTGGAAGCTCACTGATTAGGTACTGAGCAAATTTTTGCAATTGGTCTCTTTGTAGCCGAGACAAGGATTCAGAAACAGGTGCTCGTAAGCATACTGCAGATGCCTGAAAGAAGAAAAGGAGATATAAACTGCTATTAACAGATTAGACTTAATGAAGCTGTGTCCACTGAATGGATGAAGTGTCATGAACAGTAGCTATGATCACGCTTGCTCTTGACTGATTTTTTTTTTCCTTTCTGTAATTATATGGTGTGTTGCAGATGAGAGGCAAATAAGCTGTCTAGGCTTTATAAAAACTGTTTTTAAGAGTTTCTTTTCAAGGAAACTGCTTTAACAGCTGTGCTTAAGATCTGTTGTTGCTAGCAATTGTACAAATACTGGCACAGATTTCACAAACAAACGTCTAAAATAGCACATTATTCTTTAAGCTTCTGGCAAACCAACCAGCTCTGTGGGGGGCTGTTTCACAGAATCACAACCACCTCATTTATCTCATTAGAGGTTTTTTTTCTTCATTCTTAAAATCAGTCTCTTTAAATATCTTAGATCAACTTAGGTGATAAAAAATCTGCTACAAATTTCTTATCTTTTTTCACTCTATAGAATGAAAAAATGCTCAAATGGCACCTACCTAAAATTTAACCTGGAAACAGGCAAGAACAGTTTGATAACAAAGATGTTTCTGATATTGATTTGTCTATGTAGAGCAATATACCTTGGCTTGTAACTTGCTAGTGTCAGCAGTCAGCATATACAAACATGAAATTATTTTCACTATCACTTTTACGATAGAAGAAATGATTGGAGGGAAAAGAATTATTTATTTTACAGAGGGTCCTAACTTTCTGAGTGTAAATAATATAAATGAAAATTTGTTTCCTGTCCTCACTTTCCATACCCACCTTTTAAAAATGGAACTAATAATTCAAAGCAGAATCCATTTTTTCCCAACTCTCCAGTACTAAGTACAGAAAGTATACAGATATTCCAATGATTTCACAAGAGTAGCAATTTAAGCCTATTAGAATTGCCCATTGTGAAATATTAACGTGCTTCAGCATGTTATTAGCACTTAATTTGAGAACCTGGAGTTGATCATATCAGCTATAAAATGTTCTGTGGCAGCAGAAAATCTTCTGTTCCTTTCAATCATCCAAGCTTAACCCTTCCTTAAGGTGTGTTTTCTCAGCTTCGCAAAGACTGAGGAAATTAATCTATATGCAAGACTAAACTCTCAACTTGTGTCTTTCATGTTGATTCCAGCATTTTCACCTGGAGTTTGTTGGGATAAGGAACAACTGTTTTTCACTTTCCACAAGGCCACACAGAATACAAGCAGTCAAATAAAAACATTAACTTGATCGTTTGAAATCTACAAGTCAAAATGAAACATACCTGCCTCAATATGTGTTAAAATGAACTGGTGAACGTAAAGGCCAAGTGATCAAAATTACTTTCCTTATGCACTCTGAATGATTAAACCGGAAGAAAAAGCTTTCAAATCCCATATTTACAAAGATTTTTAATAAAAGACTATCAGTGATCTTTCACTCCTTCCAGAACTGAAGAAAGAATGAGTAATTCTAGCACTTAAATGAGAAACAGGAAAGGGCCAAAAAGGACTCTGTATCTACCCTTAGCAATTTGTGCATTATCAAAGGACATTCTGCAGTTTAGGGCCTCAGACAATTCACTCTTCAGACTGCAACTGTGAGCACACATTTGCACAATCTGTAACCAAAAGGAGTGCCAAGAACAATTTCCCTAAAGAGAGTGCGCGTGGCATAAAACAGTAATGAGGAGAGATACTCAGAGAAGATGCCTAGGGGAGAGCAGAACGGTATTTAAAGGCCTACATTGTGTATCCGGAAGAGGCAGAGCGCCACAACGTGAGCACACCACTTGGCCCCAGCTCCGCAGGTACAGCTGCACGACGTGATCCTGCATCGGTCAAACATCACCGCCACGTTGTACGCACCTTTGGGTGGCACCATCTGTGGAGGTACCACAGTGGCACTCAGATGAAA
This sequence comes from Psophia crepitans, assembly GCA_013399095.1. Classification (NCBI taxonomy): domain Eukaryota; kingdom Metazoa; phylum Chordata; class Aves; order Gruiformes; family Psophiidae; genus Psophia; species Psophia crepitans. The sequence goes on from VWZZ01008452.1 coordinate 17,656, forward strand.
ACCTGTTAAAATTCAAAAGTCCAAAGTTACTCTTCTGGTGCTTGGGAGGTGGATTCAGCTATCACAGAAATTTAAGTACATGCCATTTAAACAGTGAAACAACATGTCTAGCAACAGCATTCATACACGGATGGACATGGTTCTACAGTCTCCAGCACTTGTTTCTTCCCAATTAGCTGTGACAGAATATTAGCAGAGAGGTATAGCATGTTAAAAGAGGTTAAAAGTACATTAATTTATTTATATATTTATTTCTATTAATATTTAACAAAGAAAAGTACAACTGAATAAAGCCATCACTAAAAAGTGTGGGGTTTTGATCACAGGCTCGAAGGCATATTTTAGGCATGATTTCCAGATTAATTGACTCTGGCAACAGTGCAGAACAGATTAAGTAATTTCTTCAGAATTATTTCCTAGTTGGTCAATTTTCACAATTTTATAGTGAACTAAAGAAGGCAGCACTTACACCTGAACACTTACTTTTGTTTTGTGGCTTCAGAAGCTACCCATTTCTCACAAATTACATACCTCCTTGCAATTTTGCAAGTATCCATTTTTATAAACCATGTACACAAAACCAAAAAACATTCTTGCGTAGACTAAAATCAATGGAAAAGGAAAGTTTCAGCAATAACATTTGAATTAATTCAATCCCATTAATCTATGATCAAACAAATAAATTATGAATCTCATCTCAGGCAGGATGACAGGGAACTTTAATGAGGCTTGGCTTCATGTAAACTCATGCACAATGCATACCAGCTGTACTCATAATGCAGCTTACTCCACAGAAAATGGTTATCCAGAGGCACACATATTACGAGCAGGAAAAGGCCATCAGGAGCATGAATCTTCTACTTGTCTTGAAGGTCTCTATCACCAGTTAATCATCTTCTACAGCAAAGAGTATCAGCCTCAGAACCTTTTTGCTAGTCTCAAATTCATTTTTAATGAAGCACAGAAAGCACCAAGGGTATCAAAGCCATAACCAAAATTCAGTCCAACAATCTACCTTAAGTGAAAAAATATGGCTTGGGACAGATGAGTGAAATAGTTTCTTCATCATCAGGACACGGGAGTACATTATAAATCCACACTACTAAGTTTTTATTATGATATTGTGAGATTATAATAATGATGATGTTCAGGAATGCACGTGACCTACTAAATCCCATTTAAACCAATGTGCACTATTTCCTCCTTAAAATATAATCCCTGTGCCAATACAAACGTGCTCTTACCTTGCTTAACCTTTCTATTTCTCCTGCTCACCAGAATTCAAATCCTCTTCCTGATGTGGGCGATTATTTTGATTAGTACACATAATGCCACCCAAATTCTTTAGCCATTTTAGCAATTGGAACAGAATCAAAACAAAAGAAGGCATTCACCGCAAAATTACTGCACTGCTTATTACTAGCTACAGTTCTAATTTATGTTACACACTTGGATAATGCAACCCAAACAGTTCAGCTAGTCCTTCTGTTATACTAGAAGCATCTCAGACTAATGTCAAAATGTCCTAATTTTCACAAAAGCAAATTAAGCATCTAACACATTGGAATTGCAGCAATTTCGTTTCACTAAGAACTATTTTAAAGGTATTATAGAAGAATGGGTCACAGTTACACACTCTTATCAAGCTCCTACCATGAAATTTTTATTTATATATGAAGACAGTTAACTGATTAAATGCAAAGAGTAGAACAGTTCTAAAAGGAGACAAAGAAAATTTAAGGGTTTCAGCATGACATATCCCAAGCTTCAGCTCAAACTGTAGCTTCATGAATGTGCCTGCCACTGACACTGCTAACTCTTTCGCACCACCAGTTTTGCTGTACTGAACAACTGTTTGTGGAATGGCACAGGAAACCATACCAGGAAAAATTCTACATTAAATGAAAGGTTACTTTTACCAGGAAAAATACCACAATTCAGTTCACTGTGCAGCTTAGAAAAGTCTGAGCCTGCAGGGACTGAAAAGGTGACTATGAGTGGGACCATACTGGAGTGCTTAGCCCCACACTACTGTAGAAATGGTCATCAAATCGTACTTGTTTACAGTCAAAGTGCAACTATAGGCTTCTCCTGCAGACCACAGCTCTTACCGTCCTGCTTAAAAGTGAAGACAAAAATCACATCTACTGCACACCTGGCCACCTCATGGAGACTACAAGCACGTTCTTCCCTCCCCCCACCCCCTCCCCCCACTACCTGATAACAGCTTATCAATTCCATGCATAACAGTACATTACAAAAAACTGTCAGCATGTACCAGCAGCATTCATTCTGCAACTGCATGTAGCCCACCAGAAATCTCCTATTCTTGGCAAGCTCCACTCCCAGAAGACCTCGAGAATGAGCTGCAGGCCAAAGGAATTGCTCTGCCAGGAGTCTCACCCCCCTGGCTACCATTTTTCTTAAATGTACTGTGGGCAAAGAGCATGCTTAGTGCTTCTGTGAATGCACTTAGGCTTCCTACACAGGAAGCGCATCTTACACTTCTTATGAGCACCAGATTTAGTGCTCATGCACAGAACAAGTATGTCAAGCAGCCAGCACCAATGCTTCAGAGGACGAGTCAGGTAGATGCACCGTACAACATACTCGCTATACACAGACAGCACCAGGAGTGATCTATTTTATCACGTAGTGAAGAAAGGGCAGCAGCACACTGTCCTCTCTGATACTCCGTTAAGACATATGGTTCGATCAAATGTAAAAGCTGGAAATAATGAACTGTTGCCTAGACTAGGTCCTATGCAATAAAGATAGTTTCTTATTCAGTCCATAACACATCCTTCTCACTGTTCTACCCTGAAACTTAACTTTTCAGGAAAAGTACCCAAAAGAAATGTATGCTTTCTGCTGATTAAAATCCAGTTTTCAGAATTTTAGGATAGCTACATCAATGTCCTTTGCATTTAATATTTATTTTGTAATGAAACTCAATTATTGTGAAATTTCAGGTCTGTTTATTCATTTTTCTGAGGTCCTGTTAGCATGCAGACAAGATAATTAAAATTACTCATTTATGTTTTTTTTAAAAAATTCATACTACAAAGGGAAACGGGACAAAAGAGCACAAAGCACATTTCAAGCTTTGTCCTATTGATCACAATATCACAATGCACTGCCCAATCCCTCTCCAAATCAAATCTTTCCTCAAAGGCCGCTTCATTTCCTAGGTTTCTTTTCCCATTTGTCAGTATATGAAACTCAAAACTGCAGCCACACACCTTAAAATCGTTTGGAGTACACAAGTGAAATTATATCCATCCCACCTGTACTGCCCAGCTTCTGAGCTGCTACTCAGAGAAGGAAAGATATTTAAAAAAATCCCTCCATTAGATAAAGTTCCTCTACTAAGGAGGAAACAACATTACTGTTTAAACAAAGTTACTTCCTTCCCTTCCAGGCACATAAATCCTTTGTCAAGAAGCCCAGTTGCTGTATGTGTACCTGAGAAGATCCTCCCCTGTATCATTCACCGATGCCTCTTTTTTCCTACTCCTCCCTCCCAAGCACAGGTTTTGCACTGATATTCCTAGTCTTTGTTCATTTACATTGCTCTACACCTTCTTGCCTTTTTAATTTATTACTGAAACAAGTTTTGACCACAGTCTTAGCACTGTATATCAAATATTCTGTTCTTCTCCATTAGGAAAGTCCCAGGAATTGCTGAATTTCAGCCAGTTGCATTTTACCTCATTTTGTCTCTCTTAAACATTTGCCTCTTGAAGTTCAGCAGATGCCTTAAGGCCTCTCTCAGCTTTTCAGTCCTGACATCAGGAGCTTATCATAAAATGACGGAATATTTAAAGTTGGAAAAGACCTCTAAGATCAAGACCAACCATCAACCCAACACCACCATGTCTACTAAACCACTTCCTGAAGCGCCACATCTACATGCTTTTTGAACACCTCCAGGGACGGTGTCTCCACCAACTCTTTGGGGATCCTGTTCCAATCCCTGACTACTTTTTCGGTGAAGAAATTTTTCCTAATATCTAACCTAAACCTCGCCTGGCACAACTTGAGGCCTATCACTTGTTACTTGGGACAAGAGACCAACACTCACATCACAACCTCCTTTCAGGTAGTTGTAGAGAGCAATAAGGTCTCCCCTCAGCCTCCTCTTCTCTAGACTAAACAACACCAGTTCCCTCAGCTGCTCCTCATAAGACTTGTCCTCCAGACCCTTCACCAGCTTTGTTCCGTTCTCTGGGCACACTCCAGTGACTCGATGTCTTTCCTGTAGTGAGGGGCCCAAAACTGAACACAGTATTCAAGGTACAGCCTCACCAGAGCCAAGTACAAGGGGACAATCACTTCCCTACTCCTGCTGGCCACACTACTCCTGATACAAGCAAGGATGCCATTGGCCTTTTTGGCCACCTGGGCACACTGCCAGTTCATGTTCAGGGGAGCATAGGCCAGCACCCCCAGGTCCTTTTCCTCCAGGCAGCTTTCCAGCCACCCTGCCCCAAGCCTGTAGCATTGCCCGGGGTTATTGTGACTGCAGTGCAGGATCCAGCACGTCGCCTTGTTAAACGTCATACAGCTGGCCTCAGCCCATGGGTCCAGTCTGTCCAGATCCCCTGCAGAGCCTTCCTACCCTCAAGCAGATCAACACTCCTGCCCAACTTGGTGTCATATACAAACTTACTGAGGGAGCACTCGACCCCATCATCTAGATCATTGATAAAGACATCAAACAAGACTGGCCCCAAGACTGAGCCCTGGGGAACACTGCTTGTGACTGGCTGCCAACCGGATCTAGCTCTGTTCACCACTGCTCTCTGGGCTCGACCTTTCAGCCAGTTTTTTATCCAGCGAATGCAATCAAAAGTCAGTCTACTCCTATTTAGCTAAACTTCATCAATATTCCAAAATTACTATCTGGTCTCACTGACAATTCAATATACCTTATGTATGAGGAAGCTGTGACAGGGGAGGTTTAGGTTGGATTTTGGCTAGCGACAGGATGAGAGGGAATGGCATCAAGTTGCGTCAGGGCAGGTTCAGATTGGATATTAGGAAGAACTTCTTCACAGAAAGAGTAGTGAGGCATTGGAACAGGCTCCCCAGAGAGGTGGTTGAGTCGTCGTCCCTGGAGATTTTCAAAGAACACATAGATGCGGCGCTCTAGGACATGGTCTAGTTGGCACGGTGGTGTTAGGTTGACGGTTGGACTTGATGATCTCAGAGGTCCTTTCCAACCTTAGTGATTCTATGATTCTATAATCAGCAAAAGATTCTTCACCAAGAGGGTGCTCAGGCACTGGAACAGGCTACCTAGGGAAGTGGTCACAGCACCGAGCTTGACTGAGTTCAAGAAGTGTCTGGACAATGATCTCAGTCATCTGCCCTGATTGGACTGGTCCGGTGTAGAGCCAGGAGTTGGACTCAATGATCCTTATGGGTCCCTTCCAACTTGGGATATTATTTTATGATTCTATGATTCCATTCCCAAGAATTCCTGCCATTGTCGCTACAGTAGAAAACAGACTAGATAAAATTCCTTTCAGATGCTTGACCCTATATTCAGACAACAGTTCATCATTCTCTTCCAATTTGCATATCTCAATTACAATCTCATTTTCTTTTTGTTCTGCCCAAACTTTTACAGTATGGGTGCCTTTTATAGCCTTTTTAAGGGTCCTTTACCTAAATTTATTCATTCCACTCATCACTGACAGTTAAGTATTATTGGTACTAGCAACTAAACAGGTCCAGTAGAGTCTCTGTGTGTCACCACAGTAAAGCATAGGAGCTTTCCTCCTTAACATTACACAGCTTTTTATATTTTCATTTTTCTTATTACAACCAGGCTCCATTCCCCCATGACAACTAATATTCTAACTTTGAAGCTTACACTTGCAGAAAAAACACCACATCTGCATTGGATTGACATGGCCTACCTTGACATAACAGTGTCTTTATTTCACATAATGTTTTCCTGTCTAACCGCTGTCACTGGAAAACCCAGCTCAATATTCTTTTTTACTTCAAAAGATTTAATGAAAAATCCAGAGCCCAATTCTTCGTTTAAGATAAGATTAGTTTCTATACACATAAAATACAACAGGAACAAGATAAGTGAGGAGGAGTGATAAAACCCAAAGTCCAGCAACAGGAATTTCCTTCTGCCAAAATACAACATGAGCAACTGTATTATTAATAACAACTCTTTCGCTACAAGAATAATTAAACCTCGTAAACTTCCTCTCTGCCATTTAGACAAGGCATTCATTTGATCAGACCACTAGAAAACCAAGTTCTCTTTATCAATGAGGCATTTAAGCGTTATGGAGATGAAGGCACTCTACACTGTTTTTTCCAAAACGCTGAGACAGATTAAGGATCTATTTTCAGGACATTTCTGGGTTTTCACTCAGTTTCACAGCTGAGCTGATTGAGGCTGAATTAAACATAGTATTTACCTCAAGATATTACAAAGAATACACATGGCAAGGAGTTTAGACTGTGATGCCAGAAAAGCTAGTTTTGAGACACGGTCATACCACTGCTGTCCCATTGCAGATACGGTTTCAGGAATCTGAAATATCCAGAGATGTGGAGCTGCAATGTTCTTACCTATCTGGAGAGGGTCCTTCACAGCCCTCACCCGGAACAGCTGTTCCCCTCGCTGGAACTCATCTGCACTGCCATTCGCCAAACACGAGTACAATCTGCAAGAGATACATACAACGTAGCAAGATCAGTCTGCTTTTAAAAAACTTCACATTATTATCTTCTTGTATTCTTTGTTGACATGGCTTTTGAAAAATCCTTACTATTTTAATCTTTAAGATGAAGTTCAACTCTTTTCTGCTATATCTCCATTACACTTCAAGCGTAAAAATCATTAGTCTCTTCCTAACTGTGTTTGTGTATTGCCACTGGCATTTGGAATTTCAGCCTAAGGCTCTGAAAAATACGAATTCATTCATAGCCTAAAATTAAGCTTTTATATACCATATAGTATCAATTCATGGTCCAGTGTTAGCATGCCACAGCAAAAACTCCTTGTGCTCTAGATGAGTTACCTACATGCTCATGTGAGGTTTTTTCCACATCTGTGCTCATCAGAACAACAAATGTGTACAATCAGCTGGCTTGCTCTATTTCCCCACAGGTGATCTTAGAAATTACATCAGCACTTCTGAAATTACCTCCCCCATCTGATACCAGAACCTTAGATAAATGCATCTAAGAACTTTCAGGATGATTCTAAAATAGCATGGTATCACCCTGCAACAAAATTCTGAACGCACTGTTACATGGGTAGACCTCTTATAATATAAATGCTTCAGCAAAAATACTTTGGTAAAAGATCTAAAACCACGGAGTTTTTTGACTGTGTGCTCAGTTTATGTGGAAACATAAGAAATATAGTCATCTCTCTGACCGTATCCACTCTAACCACTGAGGTACTCAGCAAATTCTGATTCTCCAACTTAAACCAACAAAAGGCTTATCCTCCCTAGCAATTTCTGAGCCCAGTTAAAGCTCCGACTCAAGCAACAAATTCAAACTAGAAAGAATACTGCATAAGACTAACATAAGAAAGACACTGAGATGCTGGAGTGCGTCCAAAGAAGGGCAATGAAGCTCATGAAGGCTCTAGAGCACAAGCCTTATGAGGAGAAGCTGAGGAAGCTGGTGGTGTTTAGCCTGGAGAAAAGGAGGCTGAGGAGAGACCTTATCGCTTTCTACAACTACCTGAAAGGAGGTTGTAGCCAGATGGGTGTTGGTCTCTTCCCTCAAGTAACAACTGATGGGACAAGAGAAAACAGCCTCAAGTTGCACCAAGGGAGGTTTAGATTGAATGTTAGGAAAAATTTCCTCACTGAAAGGGTTATAAAGCACTGGAACAGGCTGCCCAGGGAAGTGGCTGAGTCACCATCCCTGGAGGTATTTAAAAGACACGTAGATCACAGAATATTGTGAGTTGGAAGGGACCCATAAGGACCATCGAGTCCAACTCCTGGCTCCACACAGGATGTGGTGCTTACGGATGTGGTTGAGTGATGTACTCGGCAGCATTAGGTTTATGGATGGACTCCTAAGGGCCTTTTCCAACCTAAATGATTCTATGATTCAATAAGGACAAAATTCTACAAACAAGTTACTGTCAGGCAAATTAAAGGGTGCATTTATTTTGCTATGATGTACACACAAAACTTGCACATGATTTTTGTGGGATATATGCAGGGCAGCTCACCCTGAAATAAAGCCCCATATCACAGCATATCCCACAGTAACACATCCACGTGTTACAAAATGCACGTGAGAACAGCAGAAGTAGCAAATATACAGGATATCAAATGACCAACGATTCTCCTCTAGTGAACAGAATTTTTCCTTATGCATCAAGAAAGAGAAGTAGTATTACTTACCTGATATCTTCCTCATTTTCTGGGAAACTCCAGAAGGCAATCCGAAGCTGCAGTTGCTCAGGTACTGGAGGATAAACTTTCTCCACCACCTCGAACGGAATGTGAAATGCAACCTGTTTTGCAGACAGTTCCACCAATGGGATCACCAGCCCATCTAGCGAGACAAGAAACAAAATGCAATTAGCTGTTCAGAGAAGAAAACTATGAGAGGCTAAATGGATCAGAGCAGAGAGCTCCACTTCCTCTCTTATCTCACCAAGTTCAAGGACAAATTTTGATAGACATTAAGAAGCAGGACAGAAATTTTCTGAAGAATTGCCTGCCGATGTTTTCAGCCCCCTAGGGCATGGGTACACATTCTTAAAAAAACGGTCCTTCATCAGGAGAGCTACATTAGCTTAGCAGACATCTGTGACTTGAACTTTGTCTCCTGACAAAACTGAAACCATTTAGCAAGATTAAGGTAAACAAATATTTTTCATGCATTTCTGTTAGAATATGGCAGCAACGTTGTGTGAACACCAGGTGATTACACAGAGAAGAATTATTACAGCGTATATACACAAGATGGCAACGGAAAAGGTTATCCAGGAACCTTAGTATTGCCTTTTTTGGTAACAACCAGTATTGAGCAATTTACAAGATTTTAATTTCAGTTAATATTTGTTGGTTTATTCCCCTCACCATCACCTTTTGTATGATATCTGTCTTTATGTTTCAAGTTCTTTACAAAAGCACCTGGGAATTCACGTTTGTACAGTGCTGACTACACTGAGCCTATGAGGATCTTAACTGAAGGCACCAAGAGCTTGGTACAAATACATTTAACCACTACCCTTCTACCAAACTAACTCCACTTTTTAAATTTTTAAGCGCAGATGAAGATTTCTTATCATCGGGCTATGGGAGCCTTATGTTTCTGCTTTGCTCTGAGCTAGATTACACTCCATACAAAATGCCATACTTGTCTTATCTGCAAGCACCTCGTTGCTTTACAGAGATCACTTCCTGATCCATCACTACACCAGCCTTGGTTCCCCAGTCTCCCAAACCTTGTTGCCAAGAGCCTAATTAATTCAGTTTCAAATGTTCGATGTTTGTCTCTTCACCTCCCTAACCAGCTTCTAAAACACCATTGGAAGCCAGAATGTAAACCAATCTGGCCCTCAGCTTTCCCTCCCCACCGGCCTCCAGGCAACATATCAAAGGAAAACTTAAGCCCTGATGTCAGTAAGCGCTTTCTCACCCTCTGCCTAGAGACGCCCTCCAGTCCGAACAGCTGGGAACCAGATAGGAAGGGAGAGGGCTTTGAAAGTGCATGCACACGGCAAAGCAGACAACATCTCCCCCAGTACTGAGCAGACCTGTCAAATGGAAGGATTACATAAATATGGAAAGAAAATACAGGTTTCAAACATCCACATTTATGATTTTTTTTATTGCAGTGAAATTAGATTCATTAGGCAGAATTCCCCTCTCCCAGATAGACAAACTTTTACTACCAGGACTGTTTCTCCATCACCAGTGAGTTTTATTCTATGTTACAGACTGAGCCTCTACTTTACAGTGCTTTAATCTCATCCACAAATGTGAGAGCAGCAGACTGTAAAATGAACAATCATGGAAAAGTGGAGTGTCCCTTTCTTACAGCTAGCAAATAAGACTGGCAGAAAAGTCATCTCATTTCCACTTTTGACAACCAGAACAGGTGTAAAGCTTTCATCAAGTCACTAAACAAGTTACTATTTTTAATTAGTCACTAAAAAAATATTACTGGTTTTAATTAGTGCAGCACAGTCAACTTAAAAATGATTGCGGCTACTACAATAGTAGTAGATACCACAAAGGTCCAAACTGAGGCACTTTAATACTTGAAATTACTCTGAGCAATGAAAGGGGAAATATTTCTTTTGGTTTTTACTGCACTTTTTGTATAGAGGCACTTTATCCAAGTTTTCCATTACACAATACTAGAACAGAGATAACACCTAAACAACCTCTACAAGTTCTAAGACTCAAAAAAGACTTCGGTACCGGGTTAAACATCTGCATGTTATTCAAAGAGCTGGAAGGCTGCAGCCTGGAAGGTATTCCTTTTTACAAAGATTTGGTGCTGGGCATGAAGGTTAGATTAGAAATGCTAAAGACAGACCGAGCTGACAAAAAAGGAAAAGGCAAATGCATTCTGCTTATTATTCTATCAGTACCCCTTATTCTTAAAAATATTTTACTTCACTGTTGCAATGGACTAAGACATATATACAATCAGATACTAGGTCTCAATGGTGCTAGTAGAGTCGTACTAGCACTACAAGTAGTAGTACAATCATTGCAATTGCTCTCCAATCTCTCCATTACGTAGTATGGCTGTTCTCTTTCAAGCTAAACTGAAATAGCTCAAGAAAAATACTTTGACAAGCGTTACTGAAATTACCTCTCCTGAGCAAACATTTCTTCCAAGTGTAAAGACAACATGAGCTCTCCTCATCTGCTCCAGTGCAAGTCCAGTGCAAGTCAGCCAGCTTGATTCTAACAGTTCTACACAATGAACTAAGGTAACTGGCTGACTTTGCACTGAACTCATCAACTGATTCATCAGTTGTACTGTGTCAGTAGTAATCAGCAGAAGACAGGTGGCAATTATCTAGCATGCCTATCATAACCCACGGTCCAACATTGACAGCACACAGCTTGGACATTTTCAGAATAAGGTGAAAGTAGTTAAACCTGGTGGGGACAAAATAATCTAAAAAAGAAATAACCTTATCTCTAAGACCATGCATCTCTCTAAAATGCTGATTTTTCTATAAGGAAAAAGAGTCATGGAAAATAGTACAAGATAACAGAAAAGTAGAAAATAATTTTTCAATGATACCTTAAGTGAATTCACAGTAGCTAACTTCACACACAGTACAAATACCAAAATTAAGAAGTTAAAATTCCTTAAGTTTCAAGGGGGTAGTACCCTACATAGTGAAGGCGAGACATTTATCGAGGATGTGACACACAGCATGAGAGGGTCTTTTGCCATTAGACCTCCTGTAAAGTCAGCTGGACAGTCTGAGTGAGGTGCTTAAATTAGCCTCTGAATACTCTCCTGAGTCCTAAACAAAGACAGATCCACTCCAAAGTTTATCTCTATATATACAAATTCACAGTTGATGGATTTGTACCTACTTGTATCAAAAGGTATTATCAATAAAACAGACAAAAGGTACTCTCAAGTACTATAATAAATCTATTTTGAGCAAGGAAAAAAAGGAAAAGTCTGCTAACAAAGACAAGAAGAAAGCATGGCAGCTTCTGCTCAGAAAGCAAAGATAAGGACAGCAAGGAAAATTGCAAATTTGATATAAAAAATGATACAGTAGTGAAATCAAAGATGTAATAGAAAATTGACAGATCTGTTAGATAAGTTGGGCTTGTTCAGCCTGGAGAAGAGAAGGCTCCAGGCAGACTTAACTGCAGCCTGCCAGTACCTAAAGGGGCCTACAGGACAGCTGGAGAGGGGCTGTTTACAAGGGTAGGGAGTGACAGGACAAGGGGGAATGGGTTTAAACTAAAAGAAGGGAGATTTAGATTAGAGAAATTATTTACTGTGAGGGTGGTGAGGCACTGCAACAGGTTGCCCAGAGAAGCTGTGGAGGCCCCATCCCTGGAAGTGTTCAAGGCCAGGTTGGATGAGGCCTTGGGCCACCTGGTCTAGAGGAGGGTGTCCCTGCCCATGGCAGAGAGGTTGAACTAGATGATCTCTGAGGTCCCTTCCAACCCAAACCATTCTATGATTCTATAAATCTGTCCAAGGAAGGAGATAATTTTAAATTGTGAAGCAAAACTAGCAAGACTTCCCAAGTGCCCCTCTACAACAGGTATGAGGCCCTAGCTGTGGAGGGCCACTCAGTGGAAGATACAGAAGATAGTCGAGCTACACCAGAGGTAGCACCCTGGCCAGAAAGGCCCGCACCCCACATCATGACCACCTCCATGAAGAAGAAAAGGCAGGTTATAGTTGTAATCGACTCCCTTCTGAGGGGCACAGAGGGTCCAATATGCAGAGCAGACCCTCCTCTTAGAGAAGTCTGCTGCCTCCCCAGGGCCCATGTTAGAGACATCACAAAGAGATTCCCCAGCCTGGTACAGCCCTCAGACTACTACCCAGTGCTGCTTCTCCATGTGGGTGGTGATGAGGCTGAGTCACGTAGTGCTAAAGCAGTCAAAAGGGACTTCAGGGTCTTGGGATGGTCCCTGGAGGGGTCAGGAGCACAGGTTACTTTCTCTTTCATTCTTCCAGTTGTGGGCAGCAACGTTGGAAGGAACAGGCAAAACCAGTTCATAAACACATGGCTCCATGGCTGTGTCACCGCCACAACTTTGGGTTCTTTGACAATGGAATGGCCTACATGGCACCAGTCTTGATGACCTCTGATGAAGTTCAGCTGTCTCAGAGGGGAAAAATGGTCTTTGCCCAGGAGCAAGCAGGGCTTGTTGACAGAGCTTTAAACTAGGCATGAAGGGGGTGGGGGATGATAGCAGCCTTGCCTGTGATAAGTGCTGGGACAACATGCCCAGGTTGGAGGGACGGGGTGCTGGCGAGGGCCCTCAGGCTATTGCTCAGAGAAGTACTGGACACACTGCAGCATGCTTAAAGTGTAGAGATGATTCAGGGGCTCCTGAGGCAATGGGAACCAACAGGGAAACACTGGGAAAATACTTTAAAGGAATCCTGGCCAGGAGGTCAGCCTCATCAGGGGCCCAACTGAAATGCCTCTATGTAAATGCACATAGCATGGGGAATAAACAAGAGGAGTTGGAGATGCACGCACACCTGCAGGGCTATGACCTTACTAGCGTTACGGAGACGTGGTGGGATGGCTCCTATGACTGGAGCGTCAGTATGGGACTGAGGTCCCTTCCAACCCTAACCATTCTATGATTCTGTAAATCACTGCTTCCTCTTGGGAAGCTGACATGATGACCCAAGCAGAACAAAGGAAACGTTTCATCTCTTGGAAGAATAAAGTCACAGGCAAAGCATACGCAACCTCCAACAATTCTCACTTACAGGTTAAATGCCTAGCAAAACCAAGGTCAGAAAGGGATTTTGAGAGGTCATCTCACCTATACCTCCTACCTAAGAGGCAGGATCAAGCATATCTAAACTATTCTAAATAAATCATGTCTCATCTAATTACTGCCACATGGAAAATGCAGCTTTAATGAGGGCTATCTTTAATGAGGACTACCTTTTTGCTATTGTTTTACGTGAATTACAGGTTTGATTTTTATGGGCGTTTTGTAATAGCTAGAACTCTAGCATAGACATAATTCATAGTGCTGAAACAACAAAAACCAACAAAAACTCCAAAAGAGCCAACATAAGCTATGCACACAAACATATATTTTTCACCATTGGAAACAATTTCTGTGCCAGCAGGGCTTATTGACATAGGAATGCATTTGTAGCTACATTGCTTAACCTTTCCTAATACAGGGTAGGCTGGAACAAGTTGCAGCCAACAATTATTCATAAAAACAGATCATGTTCAAACCGAGCTATTATTCCTACAGTACAATGACTGAGTTTCTATGATAGACAAATAGAGAAGAAAATTCTCAAGTAATCAGCAAAATAGGGGCCATGAAAATACCAGAGTTACTAAATGGAACTGAAACAAACCCAACTGGGACAAGCACTGAATGTATTTGTTGTCTAATTAAATTATTTCCATTAGATTACTTTCATTTGACACACATCCCTAAAAATAAACTATACATACAAGTGAATAAATAAAAATGCAAGTGAACAAATCTCACAGTAAGAGATACGACACAATACAAAGGACGCATTGCTTTTGCTATACATACCTTAAGAAAAACAGCATGTTAAGCTGCGTTGTCTTTTTAGAGATGAGTCTACAGCTTTGATTTTATAGCTGCCCCTGGTCCTCATCTCACATTTCCCCTCACCTTTCCCGCTGGCTTCAGGCCAAAATGTAACAGAGTGGAACAAGGTAATATAACTATACACAGAACAAGAAGATGAAGAAAACTAAATGATGCATTTCTGGTATCAATGGCTAAAGTGAGAAGAACAGTAAACGAAAAGGAAATAGGCAGAGTGCAATTTTGACCAGTGAAAGAGGTATGCAGGGAGGTATTATAAAACCTGTTTTCCACATCTCATTTAAAAAATGGTAAATATTAATTTCCTTTTATACGATTTCTCATGTAGAAAGAAAAATCTGTTACTGTAAAATGCACTTGTAAGTACTTCAGCTTGCTTTATTTTAGTTAAATGTAAAAATGTAAAAAATTCAGTAAAATGCCCCTTGACTTGCCAGTGACATATTCTCTCCTTGATACCTATTAAAACCAAAAAGTGCTGAGAACTCTCAAATATGAGCAAGAAGAGCAAACATTACAACATTTAAAAATAACATAATTTAATCAAAACTCTTCAAAAATATTTGGTTTCTTACTCTTTTCTATTTATTTTTTTTTTGCACAGCTCCTTCTAAAATTCTGCTGTTGGTTTTACTTTATTCTCTTGTTCTTTTTTCCTTTCTAGAAATTTATTCTGGGAGTCAATGTCTTTAAGAAGTACATGGCAGAGCAATATACTCCTTCAAGTCTCAAACTCTGCAACAAACATCAGTAAACTTTACCTTTGTCTCAAACTCTGTAATACCGAAGATGAATGCTCTGAATGTACTTCAAAAGAAGTTTCCCAAGGTGAACATTGCCAAATGAAACAAGATTTTAATTAAAAAATTACTCTTCATTTCAAATAAATTAGATCCAAGGTATTTAGGCCATTACTTATACTTCTTCACTGGTTCCTCTTCCATTTTACTGCATAATCAGCATCCTATAAAAAGCAACATACATTTTTAAAAATAAATAAAAAATCACCTCTGAACTGAGGATAAGACACCTGGTATATAACAGAAGCATCTTGTGAAAGTCTGAAAAGAAGGCATTTTCTCTTCCTTCAAAAGCATTTCTCATCCAAAGCTTGGTACATAAGGCTTATTAACTCCAGATCGCTTTTCAAAGAGGCATTCCATTAGGAGCAGAACCAATTCAATAGGTCACAGACACACCACCACCAGTTGGTTTTCTGTCACATTAACATTTTCCCCAGGGAGGTCCCAGCCCTACGAAGTCACCAGAAAAGGAGTATCTTCAGAAGTGCTGAACTGATATACTTGCAGCCTATGCAAGCAGTAAGGGTACGTTTCAAGCACAGACATGTGAGATGGCTAGCTAATATCTGTCCCACAAAATTTTCCAAACTTCAGGCAGCATTACTTAAAAATACAGCACATCTACAATGCACTAGTACAGAATAACATAGAAATGATGGAATATTAAGAGTATCCTTGAATAGTCTCAGGACTACAGTCTTGGGAGTAAATCAGACTGAGCACAATTAAATGTAAGCTTCATGATGGAGTCACAAACAGGAAAGCTATGTTTTCAAAGAGGTAAAGTTTTCCACCTGAGTAGAAGAGATATTGCAGCCACTCTAGTCTGTGCCTGTAAGACTTGGAACGTATGAAGACTTGACTTAGAACATACGAAGTACTGAACCACAACAACTAAGCACTATAAGGAAACTAAATACTTAACATGAAAAAGCAAGCAAAATAGCTGACATAATTTTAAACATAGAGAATAGAGAGATGTAACATACAAACACTTAAAACAACAGAAAAAGTATTCACCTTTTAACATCCATGCCAAAATGGGCCAAGTTAAGGGAGAGAGGATTTGGGATAAGAGTTCAAACTAAATTGAACAGTATGAGAAACTTCCACTGTACAGGCTCACCATGTAGTAAAAAAAGATCAGCTAGACAGGCCAAAAGTAGAGTATCTAATAAAGCACATTAGATACTAAAGAAAAATCTCACTCAAGATTCCCTCTTTCAGGCCTGTATTCTGATTCGTACAATTAGGAACTCATCTCCCTTCAGAAAATCATCACTCTCTGGGTTGTAGATGATCTTTTCGAATCATGCAGCTGGTCTCAGTGGTGTTCGCAGCAGACACATACATACACACCCACATCACAGATTACTCCAGCACAATTGGAGCTAATGGGTGCTCTAGGGCAGCCCAGCAGACGTGCCAAGTACTGAACAGGCACCAAGAATTGCATTTTCTTGCCCCAAATAAAATACAAGAGAAGAAACCAAACTGGCAAGCTGAGAGGTAAGGACCCCAAGACAGAACCAAGACACTGCAATGTCAGACCTGGACAGCTGAAAGGACACAAGGAGCTGTGCCCCACACCCAGTCCTAGTCTAGCTTGACTACGCACAGAATGAAGCGTCTGAAAAGCTGAAGACACAGTCTAATATTCAAACATTGACTCCCAGCTGTCTTCAATTAGCATTCCTCTGTTTCAGATTAATAATTCCATGCCATTTTATACCGAGGGAGGAAAAACCCACAACGGTCCTCATAAAAAACAAGCAAGCCACAGCACTGCTAAAAAGTAGGGGTTTATTTTCCCTTTACAGATTAAGGAAACTGATGCAAAGATACATGTTCCTGGCTCCTCAACTATCCAAGCAGTTTTAATCTTGAGAAAATAAGCAACTCATTTACCCTGGAACACCTGTTGTACCAAGTCAGAATAAAGTTTCAGCTATTTGTTTCTCAGATACTACCCACTCCAAACCAATTCCCTGCAGAACACCTCAGCATTCACGAAGCCAGCTGCAACAACAAATGGAGAACAGTAGACTCTGGAAAAAAGCCTTTGGTGGTATTCATCTGTGTAAGTTTTTCACATGCTGTGACAGACCAAGATGATTAATTAGATAAGACAAGAATAGGGATCAAGTGATGGAGAAAGGATGCTACAAATGCTGCTGCTGATTGATTGTTAATAAGGTTTGCTCAGAAAAGATGACTGGAGGGAGCATTCTGACTTGAGGGCTCCTTTGGTTTCGTTTTCCTTAAATTTTTTTTTTAATTTTTTTTTTTAAAACATCCACATACTCCTAACAAGCCAGCAAGTGCAGATAAACTGATTTAGAAAAACAGCAAGGACAAAGCACTGTAATACAATCATCAGGTGTTTCAGGCAAAGTTAGCTGCATGAAAAACTCTACAGATACAGCTTTCTCCACCAGGGTTGTACAGCAGGATGATATTCTCACTATGCAAGAATGAAAAAAAAAAAATATATATATATACGCACACATATATACAGCTGGGTTTTTTTAGTAAGCAAAAATATAGCTCTAGAGAGAACCAAGTGATCAACAAACTAGCAAAATAGTCCAGAGGAAAAAAAAATCAAGATTCAGTCTGAATCACTAGCACATTGATCTGCTCACAGGATAAAGCAAACAAAAAAGAACTACAAGGGTTACTTAGTTATACTTTTCTGTCCAGGTAATTCACCTGTTAAATCTGCACATTACCCTTCTTACTGCCTGCAAATAGTGTAGAACTCTCAGGAAGGAAAGTTACCTACTGAATATGGTTTTTTGGGTTTGTTTGGGTTTTTTTGTCTTTTTTTGTTTTTTTATTTTTTATTTAGGAACAGGTCTGCTTCTCTTGTGTGCTGTTTTCTTCTTCCTCCTCCAATGCTACTACCCCTGCAAGGTTGCTAACAGTATTAAAACCCTAATGGGATCTATGTTTACAAGACATTCTTATACCTCTTATTTTTCCACCTAGAGTTATACAACTCTATCTGGATCCCATAACCATTTTGCAGTAGTGAAATTATACTAAGAATAATGTCACAGGATAGCAAATGCAGAGAGATACAGAAGACCACGTTGAAAGCAAAAAAGAAGAATTAGAGGGAGGCCTACATCAGCCCTAAGCCACAGAACGACATTTTTATGTACAAAACAGTTGAGAAGATGAATAAGCAACAGAACTTTTTCATTAGCGTTTACTGGATAAGACTGATGAGCTTCATAGCCAAAACCCATTAAAAATACAAATCCCAGATGGGCAGATTACAGTCCAGAATTGGAAACCTCACGTTTAACTGACAAACTGCAGCAACTATTACCACACAAATTCCGTTACAATCATCACAATAACATTTTAAGAATGGCTTTTTTTTTTTTCCCAAAGCAAGCAGGTTCATTTTATCACATGAGGTTGTCCAATTCATCCCCAAAGTCTCCACCATCTACAGCAAAAGCCATAGCATAGAGTCAAATCTCAGCTCAATGTTATTTCTGAAAATCGCTTAACACTACATCACAAACAGCTCATACACGTAAGTCAAAATATTTAATGGCTCAAACTATCTTTTTGTTGCTGTATTTACATTTCCCTTCAAAATGAGAGAAGTATATTATTTGGCTGACTGCAATAACATATCCTGACACCACAACTTCTGTCTCCAAGATTAAGACATTTTAGGAAGCGAGAATTAGCTTCTCCTACAAGGCAGACCTTAAATACATCCAAATATGAAAAAAATAGTATTTTTTTATTTTGCACACAAGTCGTGTAGCTTTGCAGAATAAAATATTAAATCACATTGTGCATTTGGAGTGGATTAGCAGTGGTGGTTTGGGTTTTTTTTTTCAAATGTCAGTAATTTTAAACCTGTTAAGGCTTGCAGTTCCCCTTGTGGTCATCTGAATTATTTTTAAAAAACATATTTCTGATAAACCATTTCATGATGGTTTTCTACACTTACTCTCTGCAGGCATACAGAGCTAAAAAAAAGCCCCGCAAAACCAGCTTACTTAACTTTGCTCACATTTGGAGAAATGGCATCACCATTGTGCTAAGAGATTGCATCCTAAAACAACTTTCGTCAAAGAATCTGAGCACATAACAGAGGAGGGATCCCATATACTCAGCTCAACTCCTGCTGTTTCAATATTAGACTGAGTTTAAAAGTATTTTATCTTTATGTTATGACTTTTACAGTCACATCTTCTAATCATAAAGTGTTCAATTATTATGCCAACTCCAGGCAACACTTCCACAAGATTTCATGAGGCATAAAACTCACTACAAAAAGAAAGCTGGTGAGGCTTTATAACATTAGGCAGTAAATGATAAGAGAACTAAAACTTAGAAGACACATGATGTATGCATGAGGTCCAAGAGTCTAAACCCACTAAGAGTTTAAGAGTATGCCAAAAATCCCACAGGCATGCCCCAACTTTCCCTACAGTAAAGTACATTTTTTTCTTGTTAGCAAAAAACTTCTACCAGTAGCAAAACCTTCTACTGCTGTATAAAGTGGCCATGATCTAACTTTAGAAAGGCTTTCTTTGGGATGCTCTAGTTCCCAATGCCCCTCCTTTTAAAGCTAAAAACTTTAGCTTTGAAACTTTAACTTTGAAACAAGCAAACAGAGATGAATACTAGGGGTTAGCCTGTTAAATGTTAGCCTGCAAAGCACACACTAATACAGGCAGCACTGACTTTCACTGAATTTCTGGAGGTTTGTGGGGAAATGGGTCTTTTTCCTTTCTGCAGTGCCTCCAAATGAGACTAGTCCCCTGAGAATCAGACCTCTCAGCCCTGTGCCACACTGCATGAGAACGTGAGACACGTGGGAAGAGAGTTCAACATCCTCTGACTGCCAGACAATCTAAATACAACTTTGTTTAGAAACTTCCACAAAACATTATTTCACCCCACAAAATACCAGTGTTTACCATAAACCTACTGTAACAACAGCCAGATGGGCTACTGTTACTCTTGCCACAACTTAATCTATAGGGAGAAATTGCAGTTTAACAAAGTAATACAGTACTGGCATTACTAGCAGAAATCTAGGGTGCTTAGTACTGCTGAGCAGATTTATGCCAGAAGAAAAAGGCCAAAGCTTTAAGCTACAGGATTTTTTACAAAATCACACAAGAAACAGCTCCTTTTTCTGTACTGCAGAGGTCAGCTGGGTGAAGAACAGATTTCCCTTCTTTCACTACAAGCTTGTCTTCCTTATGTCCTTAAAGCATCATGGCTATCTGGACTTCTACAAAGCATTCAATACCATCCTGCACAACATCCTTGTCTCTAAATTGGAGAGACATGGATTCGACAGATGGACCACTCAGTGGATAAGGAATTGGCTGGATGGCTGCACTCAAAGAGTTGTGGTCAACAGCTCAATGTCCAAGGGGAAAGCAGTGAAGAGTGGTGTTCCTCAGGGGTCGGTACTGAGACCGGCACTGTTTAACATCTTTGCTGGTGATGTGGACAGTGGGATCAAGCGCACCTTCAGCAAGTTTACTGACAACACCAAGCTGTGTGGTGTGGTCGACATGCTGGAGGGAACAGATGCCATAAGCATTCTTACTATATTAGAAACCAGATCTCTAGGAAGAAAAAAAAAAAAACCACCAAAAAAAAACCCAACAAACTTGAATAAATTCTTCAGAACTTCAGGACAAGGCAAAGGTGGAAAGCTCCAAGTTATATTTGGTAACCAAAAAGATGTTTGAAGGGGGATGAGAGGGAAATAAAGATGAAACCAAAATCCATTATTCGGTTTCATGACTCCAGGACAGAAACACCGGCACATTTCTCCATCACTAAACTTGAATTCCTAAGACGCTAGTCACCTAAGTTCTGCCTCACAGTTCATATAAGATTTTGTTGCAAACACATACCACATACCTACAGAAAACATCTGCTCTGGGCAAACATCAGAACCTCTCCAAACACAACTCAAATCCAGATCAGAAAGGAAAGGTGTATGTTCCATCTAACTCTATTCTTTTCCTATGCAGCAACTGTAAAAATATGTGCAGGGCTGTGCTGAAGAAACTGAAGTATTCCATGTTATGCTGATGCCTTATGCCAGGATGAGATCTATTTGTCTCCTCATAAGCTCTGAATCTCAAGAGCAAAATGTCGGTAAGCTCTTTTCTCAGCTCTCACCCACTCTAACATGATTGAGAACCCAAAACTGTAATACCAGCATTAGGCAGGCAATGCAGCATTCGCAAGTTGACAACCTCCTCTGGAAATTCAAACAAGAAAATTCTTAATCCAAACACCCTTCCATTTTCCTCCCTAAAAAAAAGAATTAATTTCAAAAAAAAGAGCAGCCTGGGCAAGCAACCAACAGCTGTTAGAAATCCTAAAATGAACAGCAGATTTTTGTAAAGCAAGACAGACAGTGCTACAAAACACTGTATTCATGCCAGTGCTGGCCAAGGTTTCATGACAAATTGGGCAGCTTGCATTCAGAATAACTCTACAGCTGATGAAGCAGATCAGCTTCAGGCAAGTCATTTCCCCTGCACTGTTACTCCTCGCTCTCTCACCCCATGCAGAAAGCATACTGCATAACCAGGATTGTGCATTCAGAGCACAGACATCAAACAGCTCCTGTTCCCTGCAAGCAAGGCTCAGTGCTACCAGTTATTCCCACTTCTGCCCCTCACACACTATTTTAAAAGCTCAGAATTAAAAACTGTCTCTAGTGGCCAACAATAAAAAAATAAAACCATCAAGCTACAAAGACCAACAGCGACCAAATATTTTTCTGAACACAGATGATGTAACACAAACACAAATCAAAAAGTCAGACTGCACCACAGCTGAGCATATATCTCTATCAAGAAGTATTGATATGTTTTCAAACACTGAAAGGAAGTCACACAAAACACCATGCAATCTCTACTATTTAATGTGCTGTTCTCTACTATTAGTATCCATCCTTAAGTATTATGTGCAAAATTAATCTCTAATCAGCTTTTTTTCCTGTGTCTAAATGCCAGAGCAGTATCACTTGGCCTCCAAACAAATGCACTGAAGAGCTGCATTACTGAACATATCAGAATGACATCAGGCCAATTTTGTTGGGGTTGATGGGAAAGTTATTGTCTGAAAAGAACAGATAAAGTATGAGGCATTCTCACCTCTAGGGTAAAACAAAAAATAATTAACATCTGTCAGGGACTAAAAGAAGATACCACCTCTTAATATCACCAACAGGAAACCATTAGAGGTTTAAAAATCTGTTTCACAGGCAGGAGTCAAAACAAGTTAGATACCTAAATGCTTTTGGGGAAAAAAAAAATAAATCATTTTACTCAACTCCTATTTTTATCTCCTTTGGTTTTGTAAGAATCTCCCCAAATCTAACCCCAACTCTATGTCTTTATGAGATGTTATAGGGCCCACTCAGCAACGTCCCTCAATTCTAGCTTCTCCCACTGCAGTTCAGAGGTGCAGCACAGATGCCCATTGACCAGACGCAGGACACAGGCTTCCAAAGCCACCAGTTCAAAACCCTCTGCAAGTTCTCCACCCCACAGCAACCACATTTCCTCTTGCTCAAAATAAGGCATCTGTCTGACCATTTCTCAGTATCCTACAGTTGGAGGAAGTTTGTTCCTAACAAGAAATAAATTCTCTTCCATTTCCCTCTCATCACCTATAGAGAACAAAAGGAGGGAAACAAAACTGGGTACCAAGGATATAGGAAACAAGCAGTCAGCCACAGAATGTTTATAGAGGTGGAACTAATAACAAGCATGTCTATAATTTTCAGTGCACAAAAATAATAACAAAAGCAGCACTGAAAAACTGTCAGGCACTGATTAACTACAGTCCATTGAATGAATCTGCTTAGGCAAATGCATAATTATCTCCAAGGATCTCTCTAACGTCACAAGACTGAAGCCAAGTCAACATATCTTCTGAAAATGCCTGCAGAAGTCTTAAAACACTTGCTACTCATAACTAGCCAAGGAAAACTAACTCCCTGTCCTTGAGACGGATAAGCAGCTTAGCTGACCCCATGCACTATTGCTTTAAATGCAATCAGTTAGTCAATGAAAACTTCCAAAGGCATTCTGGGTCAAATACAAATTCTCTGTGTCAGCCCACCTTCTCTTCAAGCCACACATGAAAGTTAAACACAGGTGTAAGTTACAAATATTTCACCTGGCACATCTAGCCAGCGCTGGTAATCAATTTTACACCTACTTCTCCTTTTTTCTCCCATCTCAGCATTTACTGTCCTAAATGTGAGGTAGCACATGGAACTATACGCAATATGCAGCAGGAACTGTATACAGCTGAAGAGAATTACTAAATGATGCCCTATAGATTTCACAAAGATGTTAGATCCTCAAAAAAAGTTGTCTTTTCATTTGTACACCTATTAATTACATACTAACCTGCAGCTGCAGGACTACCATGATGCTTCAATGTCAAATACTTACTAATAATTTTTACATCAGCAGTGAGTGTTTCCTAAAAGCACGGAACTTGGGCATTCAAGTCATCATCCAGCTACTTAGTCAGCCTCTGACAAGGATTAACAACGATTTGTGTTGGTACATTCTCCACAGGATGAGAAAGATGCAAATTTACCAGGTAAGAATTCCACTACAGGGATATTAAAAAGAAAGAAAAAGATTAAAGGGTAAGTCTTGAGAATCACCATTTGTGATAAAGTCAGGCCAATGTAAGCTTATATGGAGAACAGTAAACTTGACATCCTACAGACACCAGAAACAAGACACGGACAGCTTTCAGATGGTCACACAATATGCAAAATTCACAGGCTCAGCAAACTTTCATGTACTTCATGGACGAATCTCATTCTGTCACATACATTGACAAGATGTCAGTAAGAATGACTTGGCTGCACCTAGGCACTGTTTTAATGAATATATCTAAAAAAGAGTCCAGATGGTAACTTGGATACATTCGCTTTAAGGACACCTCACTTTTTCCATTCTTTAGTTCTGGCTGGAGAGACATGCTCAAAGAAGCATCTTTAGGGATCTTAAGGCCAACAAACAGAAAAGCTGCAATTAACATTTTCCACTAGTTTATCTGGAAAAAAACAACACACAACAAAACAGAAAACCATACTAATTGGATTTTAAAACATTGGTGTTTTCATTTTCACATCTCCATCAATGAATTGCTCACGTTTACCTGTATTTCTGGAGGGCAAAGAACAATCATCAACTGTTTAATTTTTTCATCTCTCTGAACAGAGGAGAAAGTCGGAATTGGTTCACCTGCCCAATGTTTCAACAAGTCACCTCATAAGCGTCTTAACTTGGGAAGAAAAAGTACAGCCGGATGCGTTCCTGTAAAGACTCTCATCGCTTGCGGACAAATTCTGGGTAACATTTCTTTAATCAGACTACCTATTTGTATTTCTGTAAAAAATGTGAACTTCTTTTTCTATATTGTTTTTGGTCTCTGATCTCCCTCTTTTTCATTCTCTCAAATCTATTCTCCTCTCCAGCATCCAGCTTTTCTCCCATGAAAGGACAGGATTTCTTCTAAGGGCAGTTTTTTGTCTTCCTCTCTCTGTTTATCTTTTCCTTTCATATGCCTATCCTTAGTCCCTATGAAAAAGCAGCTTGAAAGCTCTACTACACGTTTCACAGCCACAAACTAAACCTAGTCAACAAAAGAAAGGCATAAAAGTCATTAAGACATCAAGAAATAACACTCAGGGCCCTCTACTTGCAGCATCCAAATGAGGATGTCAAAATTTTGTTTTAAGACACTACTCCTGTAATCGTTTTAGTTTTCTCTCTTCGATGGAAAGAGAATGTCTTAATTTCCAATTTTTTTCAGTGCTAACCACACACCAATAGAAATTTAGGTAAATACAGAAAAATCAGCACACTGATTTTCCAGTTGTACACATGTTAAACATGTTCAACCTCCTCCTAATTGATACAAACATTTTCTCCTTTCTTAGTTTTTTTTGTTGCAGTAATCTAGAAACACTAATAATGTTTCATAATAGCAACAATATTTTATTAGAAGCAGACACTTTTCATCGCACTTTTCTCAACATGTGCAATTCCAGAAGACTAAGTAATAGATATATAACAGCCTGACAGAGTTCCTTTGTTTCATTCTTTCCAAAGATAGTACGTTTCCAGCTGTGTGAAAGCAAAAATAGATGAATTAAGCATAATCAAAACATCAAAGTTTCCATAAGCCTTGCCTATAATGTTTAAAGTACCATCATGAAACATGCTCAAAGACATCACTTTCAGTGTTTTCTGTTAAACATGCCACACAACTGTCCACAGCCTTGCCAGAATGTTATTGCAATTCTACAGGCGAAGAAACAAACAGGAAAAGATGCATCAAAACCCACACAAATTATAAGAAGTATGAGAATCTTCTTGTTGGGAAACCTACCCTTATTACTCGAGACTACACAGCTTCAGAGGAGGTAAGTTAGAAATGTGCAATATGGTATCTTGAAATTAGAACCAGTATTTTAAACATTTTGTATATTATGCATCATTGCTCTTTAATCTTTAAAAAAAAATATCCAGGCCTCATATTTTAGTTAGTTGATACATACGTGCTTCAAATTTGACATCTGCAGGGTTTGGAAGGGTGTCACAAAACAGGAGGAGGGAGGAAAAAGATTAATACAGATAAAGTGCATCAAAATCAAGTTGAAAAAATAACTTCCAGCCATGACACTGTTTTAAATTACTCTTATAACTGCTTTACAGTCTTACAGTTAGAGAGGTGACAGAAAAAAGTTCTCAGTCTAAAAAGAGCAATGAAATCTTAAGAGCATTTTTGCACTTTAAGAACTAAAGAATAAATTGGTTTTGACTCTTTGGAAATGTTACTTAAAATTATAAAAACAAATAAACAAGCAAACCCCCCCAAATTAATCCTAGATATTCTAAATAGCCAAACATTTACTCCAACATTGAAGTATGTAAAACATCTTTCGAAGCTGTACATTCCTTTCTTCCTCTGGAACAAAGTACTGTATAATAACTAGGACACTGGACAATTAAGAGGAGATGGTCTCTGCTCCCAGTTTTATAACCAGCATGAGACATTGTTCTAACCACTGATGTCCATTCCAATTCTCTCAAAGGTATGCTGGGGGACAAAGAGGGGTTTGGAGGTTTTTGCTTGCTTGTTTAAAAAAAATACCCTATGATCCTTGACATTTGTTTTTGGGGTTTTTTTTAATTCCTTATTTCTGGTTTCATATTCCTTATTTGGAACATTTAACTCACTCTGTATCCTTTCTTCAGCATACTAGTCAAAATTATATTACTCAGCAACTACGGACTATCAAGAACTTGATATGGACAAGAGAGCTCTCTCCCATTCACTAGACTAATATTAGTACGTAAACATTTCTCTTCAATTCTATATGGGTTTAAAAACATATAACAGCACCTTTGTTACACTTAGTAGCTAGTAGGATAACTTAAATATGTAAAAAAAAAAGGACATCATAACCAAGCAAAGGTTCATAAATCAGGCTATGCAAAAATCAACTTTTTTAGTTATCCTACAAAAAAAATAAGATATCCATCTCAGTACTTAAGCCATCTCTAATCCTCTACCAACTTTTCACAGTCACTGAAATCGCTGAATTTAGATTTGCTTAAAAATGAACTTCACAATAGTTATTATACAAAATTATGCTACAAAACAGACATTGATTGGAGTATGTACTACTTCAGAGAAGGAAAAAAAAGGCCTGGTCATAACTCAACATGTGAGTTTTACTTCTACAACTCATGCGCAGAATAATTTTTACTTTGGGTACATTATATTTGTAAACAGTCGTTCCTCGGTCTCATCAATTCACTTCTTTTCTCACTTCTTTCCTCACTAAAGCCACAAGAAATATAGACGGTAGAAAAGGTTCTATTTTTCTTCATGTAGATTGTGCTATGGCTCTGTTGGTGTTCCTCAAACTGAACTGGAACTCCAAAGTTGTAAACTTGTATATTAAATCACATTTAACTGATGGCTCTTCAAACATACAGATCATGCCACTACATTAGGACTATAAGCAACACCAAAACCAGAGCAAGAGGAGCACAGAACTGACAACATAATTCATGATGCTACGAGGACACCTCCATCTATTGAACAAGCCTGCCTGGCTTCTTGAAACTTCCCATCACTTTCTGAACTCAGCAACTCGCAAAAAAATCACTAATGATCAACTGAGGTGTCACAAATATTCACCCATGTTGTAGGACATTAGCAAAAATCAGCCTCAGAAAATGCAGGTATTGAAATTGTGTAATCTGCCTAGACACAATGATGCATCTTGAGAGTAACTAAGCTCTAATTTTAAATCTTCCAGGGTTTTCATCAGGGCAGGGATTTCATCCTCTCCTACATGTTTTATAATCCATCAGAAATCCATCCATCTCTTTTGCTCCTGGCCTTTACCAGCAACACTTCAGAAGCCATAGGAATTTTTTTTGAGTTTCACTTCCCACTGCTTCACTGATGGGTGACCCCAGGTAAGCAAAGGGGGCACAGCTCAAAACAAAAGGCTCTCTGTGGTGGCTATATAGACACATCATCATAGTCTCCTGCTTGCTCTTTCTGCTTACAGCACCGGATCGTATAGATATTCAAATACATTAATTTAACAAAGAAAACAACTTTTGTTGCTAGCATTCAAAGAAGTGACATAAGCTGTATTTCTAAGCATGAAAACAACTTTTAAGCATGAAAAGGTTGGTTTAGCATGTGCTATTCTGAGTAAAATACTCAACAAACAAAAGACATTTGCATTTCATTGTAGAATTACATTTGCTGAGATAACCACACACTTCAAACCTGAAGTGTTGCTTGAGAGAAATCCTGAGATGTTTTGTCTTCATTTTGTTACCTACAGGTAAAAAAATAAATAGATAAAAGTAAAACCTGCTGCTTAGCAATGAAGAACAGGTCAAAGAAAAAGAAAGGGGGGAAAAAAAGAAGGAGATAAAGAAAGGGATAGGAGGCAAGGGGAGTGCACAATCCAGAGTCTAGGACCAAACCTTACCCTTGTTTCCCCAGATGTAATCGTGCCACAGAGAAGAATAACCCCTGTAGCTTCAGTCAGCCTGAAATGCAAATAGATCATCTGTGAACTCTGGTCATTAGGCAACACAAGGATCTCCTCAAGGTGAAAGGAAGGAGAAAACAAATGCAAAAAGAAAAATCCATGGAAGCCAGGAAGAAAGATGAACACAAAGATGAGACAGGAGAAAATGAGACATTTCCCAGTAAAAAGATGAGACATTAAAATAGGGAAAGAATGTGCAAGACTTCTTGTGAGGGGAAGAGAAGCTTATCTAAACGAAGAGGCCAAAAGACCACAACAGAGTTATATCTGGACTGGTCATTTAAAATCTCAGCAGTAAACAAACATCTTTTCCTGACAGTTTCTTTATGTGGTTTCTCTGGTACACATTGCTGAAGAGAGGAGTATGCACATTCAGTGATCTCGGAAAAGCACAGGAAAATGCAAATGAAGAGACAAATGTGTAAGAGTCATTCAACTTGTCATCCTTCCAAAAGACAGAGGTATCACTGCATTATGAAACAACCTTTTTGTTTAGTAGAAACTTCTAGTCAGCTTCTGAAATCTACATCCCAGCTCTGAAGCAGTGCATTTAATTATGCCAATCAGTCGTGATAAATGATTGTCTCTAGAGCTTCTCTGTGGTGTCTTCAGCTCTAATGAATCAATGTCCCATATGCACCTTATATTACAACACAGGAAGTCCCTCTTCCTCGACTTGAACTTTTGCTTCTGCTATATAGCAAGTCACCACCACCAGACACTATGGAATAGAGTACAAAAGTAGGTGAAATTCATTTACTAGCATGAGAAAAAATAGAGAAACCTATTTTCTACTAGCTGCTAAGTCTTCACTTTCATGTTACCCTTACTCTTCGGACAGCTGAACTCTGCTTATTTCGTAAGCATTTGTTTTATCTTCTCACCAACATTTGTATTTTTGAAATTCTGTTGCTTCTATAAAGAAATTCATTAGGGAGCTATACAATACTTTTGCCAGTTACTGGTTTGGGTTTTTAATGCTATTAGTGAACTTGCATATATTATAACAGATGTAATTGCGCTAAAACAGATTTGTCCTGTGTTGTACTAAATTCAAAAAAACCCCCACAACAAACAGAACATATTACACTTGTGCGTCCCAGAAGTGTGAGTTGATTACACAATCTCCGCCTTAACACCAGAGGCACAAATAAAGTAGGAAAAAAAAATCAGTTGTAACTTTATAACACACAGTAATAGTCAGGAACAAAACAGCAGCGAACCAGAGTCTTCATTTCCAGCCTCACTAGGCTCAAGGAGCGGACACACTTCGGATGACACTAACATTCTTCTCAGAAAAGGACAAGAGTCTGAAGAGTACAGTATGAATTTGAAAGATACTATGTGTTTCGCCTGCTGTTTTCTGGAATTACTGCTTGAGCAAGAGTTAACTTTAATTTTTTAAATACTTACTGGTAATCCTGATGAAGAAGTGTTGCTCTCTAAGCCATTTATTGTTTATCCACACAAATCAATAAAAATCAGTCATTGTCATTTTACCAGTGTAGACACTGCTCGAATTTTGATCAGGTTGTCTCTCTAAACTGATCATATCCGCACCCCAGGCTCTGTCTATTCTCTGCCAATGATTCCCTCTCTACGGCTTGCATTTTTGAGGCACTGTGCCCAGAACTTAACATCACGGGCACTCCTAACAGTTTGGAAGAACATGAACTGTCTGGGGCTGGATAATGAGAACATTTTCTGGAAGATCCCTGCCTGCATCAATTCTTAGTTAAGTCTGAAAGGGTTCTGCAATACAGTATGCAATGGATCAAGTTTACAGTAAAGGGGGAAAAAAATCAAGCTTTCTCACTAGCTGCCTATCGAAAATAGTTTCAACACAACTCATCAGCACACTTCCAGCAGAAGCGGTGTGAGTGAATAAATATAAACTGAGCAAAAATATTGTGAACACACTATTTAGTAATCCTACAGTATTTATGGCAACTTATTGAAGTGTTTGGTAAACATTTATGCTTCAGAAACTGTGAAATAGAAAGGACTAAGGGTGGGAAAGAGTTTACAAGCTTTCAAGAAGAAACAAAGCCACAGTGGGTTTGGAGAGATAACGAGCATACTTGAACATTCATCCTAAGACCTCTGTCACAAAAATCCTCACATGAAGATAATTGATAAAACATTTGCAGAGACACTGGAGTCATTTCAATTACCAATGAAAAATACAACTGTGTTAAAAAGTGTGAAGGGAAATGAGAGGATTGTAATGGCTCTCAATGGTTTCCGGGAAAGAAAAGACTGTCCAGAAAAGCAGAGAAAAGGCAAGTGGGAGCATTCATTGGTAGAAAGGTATTAAACTGGTGGATTGTAATTTGAAGAATTTGAAGAAAGTGAGCTAGAACCACAAAACATCTGAGGGAACCAGAGGGTTCTGAATACACTGCAAGGGCATTGTTCTTGAAAACAACCATTCACCTTAACTCTGGTGCTGAAACCTCTGCCTGCCCAGTACAACTGAAAGCTCCTAATCAATGACGTATACAGCCAATGGCCAAAGATCAGTTACAAGCATTGCCTCATTCAAAATGAAAAAACGAGGGGTAAAAATAAGCAATTAAGGCAGCCTAATGTGAGAACAAGTCATCTCTAAAAATACACTTTCAAAATTATGAAACTACTCTTGGCATTCCCAAAATTGATGTGCTTTACTGAAGTTTCCTCCGGAATCTCAGTACAGGTGAGTCAGTGGAGACATGCATAAAGTGGATGCAATGCATTCCTCCTTCACATTACTAATTGTACATTTAAAGAGAAAGGTCCTTTCTAGAAAGAAATGAGGACTGTAAGAGTACTTTACCACAGTGAAATTTAAATGAGGGAAAACCAACCAGTTACAATACTGTTTTTCTGATACCTGATACTCAAGATACCTGATTTTTATAAAGAATTCCATTCCAAGGATCATAATAGAGAAACTTTTGACCTTTTTCTCCACCTTTCATCATCTTTCTAGCAAGCTGATGGGGTGACTGACAAATCCAGCTTTTTGGTGACCCTCTGCAGTGAATACTGTGTATGTTTGCAACAAGCTACCCCAAGCCCTATTGTTACATTTGCAGTAAGCATAATCATAATATTAAAATACCCAAGAACAAAATAAAAAGTTGCAAAAGGTAAGAGAGCCATAACAGGGGGGTGTGCGGGTAGTTTGTTTGTTTAAGAAGAGGACTCCCCTGCCAACAGCACTTCCATCAGTCTCAGGGGGGATCTCTTTGAACTAATTAATGAAGAATTGGATGCTTATAAGGACAGACTCAATTGAAAAGCCAGAAATCCTTTCTATTACATAACTTGTCTGGCTGATTCCAAACCAAAACACAGGCTGCGATCCAAGCTGGAGGAAAAGGCTAACAGAATATAGCTCCTCTTGTTTGCCCTTAGCATTTTACATCAAAGTACTCGGTGTCTAACCTCAGTTTCTGTTTGCATAGGCAACTACATCACAGGCCACTGCGAAATGGTAAACTGTGGGAATAAAAACACATGGCTCAATTCAGAATGAGCACGTTTTAGAAGACTCACTACAACTGACAACCTCAGGATCCGGCAAGTTCTCAATACAAACTGGTTTTTCTGACTACAAAAACAGCGTCAAAAAAAGCTGTTAAAAATAATTAAATTGGTACAGGAGCTCTGAAATCCAAGGGGATGCCCAGTGATGACAGATCCCTCATCAGACCAGATTCCCTGGCAACACACCATGTACAGTAAAGTACCTGCAAATGTTCCATGTTGGTAATATCATACATGACTTCATAGAGTAGGTAAATAATTATTTAGGCAGCAAATCCATGTTCACATACTTCTCAAAGTAACTCTGACAGGAGCCTGGGAATTGCCAGCAAATGCCTTTAAATCAGGTAATAGTATCCTTTAAGAATGTCTCTCTTGTTAAGTAAAACTTTTGTATAAAGAAATTAAGTCTCTCTACAGATAAATCCTAAAAAATATGAAGCAAGTACAAACAATACAACCCTTGCCTATGCAGGTTTGCAGAACCTGGAACAGCAACATCTCAATATGGTGTAAATAATTACAATTATCAGAACAATAATGTGAGCTACTGTGTTTCTCGTGTTAGGAAAGAGACTGAGGATTGCAAATACGCACAATTTACTGAACCACTGAAGTGGTTTTTCATTTTAATGCAACAAGTAGATGACAGCAAAGAGGGCAATTGCTGCTTGTTTTTAATTCGGTCAAGAGATCTAAAGGAACTAGGCCGAGACCCAGAAAAGCACACAATCATACACTGAACAAGTGGAGAACTGTCAGCCAAAACCATTTCGAGGTTGAACAAAAACGATCACCTCAGACATCAGCCTGACCTGTAGATCTGTACAAACCTCTTTCATACACCTCTGCCAAACTGGAAATGGCTTTATTTCCACAGCAGTATGTTTTCAAAACTTCGGCTGCTTTCCAGCAAGTTAACATATGCAAAAGAGTTAAAGCAAAACATGAAGTTCATATGCTTTGCCCTGTGCCCAATGCTTATTTCTACATCTCAGAATTCATAGCTTTAAAAAAACCCCACCAACACCATTCCCCTTCTTTACACCAGGAGAATGCTCCATACTAAAACCAAAGTGTCCCAGCAGCAGGATCAAGAGAGCCATCCCACTGGGATATATATTCAGCACTTCTCTTTCTCTCTTGTTTTGGGTTGTTTATTCCTGACTACTCAAGAGACATAGGCTGCAACACACCTGGAACTAGAGACAGTTCTCAAATGTATTAAAAATTTAAAACTTAAGCTGCTCCGGAAAGCCTACAGTTAATGCAAAACGTACTTTCTGGTCCTAATTCAGTGTCAAGTGAACATGTGTCCACAGATTAACATGGCCAGATTTCAGCACAATTCAAAATAAATTGCATCCTCTGTTCAAGTAAGGCCAACGTTCAGAGCAGAACGAAGTTTTGCAGTTCCAGATAGGGAGATATTAATGAGGCAGCTGATGGTCACAAAAGTCAACAATAACAGGAAAAGCACTGACACTGGATTGAAAGAAAAGAAAGGAGACAAAAGCAAGAACAGAAAGGGCTTGTGTAATTTCAGTTAACGGTATGTCTGGCTCTGCTTAGTGTAAACAGCACCTGAATTCTAGGGTCAAGATCCATCAGGATAAAAGCAAAATTATGTTTCACTTAAAAAAAAAAATTCAAGCAAAGAGTTAGTAGCTATATGATAATTTTAACATTCGCAATTAAAAATTATTTATCTATTTTCCTGTCTGGTATTAAAAAGAAATTACCACCAAAAGAAATACAACAACTCTTGAAGCTGACACATCGTAGTTTGCCGACTTCTTTGTGACAGTCTTAAGGTCCTCTTGCTCTACTACTGCTAAAGAAAGTTTGCTAATTTACTAGGGAAAAATCTAAAGAAACAGACAAGGCAAATAGACTGCTCTATACAGTGATGGCTTACAAGCCTCTACATGAGTAGTTTTGTAGCAGTTACAAAAACCTCCATGAAACCTTAGTGTGTTTAAATCAATGCAAGTGGGAACCTATGTATAGTTACACCCAGCCAACCAGTTTATGGAAAACTGTTTACAGATTTCCAGGAGCAAACCCACAAAATCTACTCAGAAAAGCACCGCTACAATACTACAGAGTGCAAGCAGGTGAAAACTTGCCCAAAAAACAGCTTTGCCTCAAGATCCCCAGTACATTTTCAGTTTCATTGTCTGGTCAAAAATTATTCTGACAATGATCCTACATCTGACCTCTCTTTGCACCTTTGACATCCCTTCTGCAGATCTCCTCACCCACCGAACCCCCCGGTGCCACAGCTTCCACCAGTAAAAGAGCATCTCGGTGAAACTGGGTGACCTCACCTTTCATTTTGACAGTGGGAGAATTGGGTCCAGCCGATTGCTTCCTCCATCCTCTCCAGTTCTGGCAAAGGCTCTCTGCCTCTGAGATGAAGGAACAAAGGGAATCTTCTTCAAAGCGATCCGAGTCTTCAAATGAGAACCTCTCCCCGTCCTCCCACTCTGCGAACATGAGTTCCATCACATCCGACAGGCAACGTGGGGGGAAAAGAAGAAAGACAGCAACAGCACTGCTCACTTTTAACAGGTGGATGGACTTGAAGGCTCCTGCAATACTTAAAATCTCGATTTTGCTTCGATCCCCATACTACAGTACCAGGAAAAACAGAGCCAGTGCGATCTGAGGTGAGAGATGCAGGAAATCAACGCCAACTAAAGGGGAAGCTCGTAAAAATACCAGGAAAAAAAAAAAAAGAAGAAAAAAGAAAGTTCTTTAAAAAGTTAAAAAATGCTTATGTCCACAAAATGTACTTGAGGCGGAGGGGGCTGGCGAGTCTGAGAGCTGCCTCCAGGCGGGACAGGTGCCTGCCGGCCACACGGAGGGTCTGACGGCTTCCGAGCCAACGGCCCCGGCGCTGCAGGACGAGGGAAGGGGCCGGGTTCCTTCTCCGGGGCTGAGGGAAGCTGGTATCTGTGCGCAGGGCCGGGTCTCCCTGAGGTTGTGCTTTTCTCAC
>VWZZ01008452.1:52697-67491 GCA_013399095.1 Psophia crepitans
CCCCCGTGCCCGGCCCGACGGCGGTTCGCTGTCCTGGCGCGGCGGCGGCGGCAGGTCCCTGCCCGGCGCGGGCACCAAGATGGCTCCGCGCTTCCCAGCTTCACCTGCGACACCACCCCCACCCCCCCGCCAGCTGAGCCCTACTTCCGCCGCGGCGCTTCCGGCTTCCGCTGCTGGGCTTCGGTGGGCGTGCAGGGCATGCCGGGACAGCCGAGTGCCGTGCCGGGCCTCGGGGCCGACCCGCACCGCGCCTCCCAGGAGGGACGCGCTGAGCGGACTGCCTGTGGAAAAAAGGGTGCCCGGTACTCGGGGCGTCCCGAAGAAGATGCTCGGCCGGGGCCTGGCTGCAGCTTCTTGACAAGCGGGTGCAGCCGGGGCCAGGCGGGAGCGGCGGCCGCAGGGCGGGTTTGCACTGAGGGGGCTGGAGTCAGACCAGAGCGTGTCTGTGGTACCCGCTCGTGCCGCCGCGGTCCGCGGCAGAGCCTGGCTCACGCTGCAGTGCGGGATTTTATGCCTGGACATGCCGCACGTAAGGTGCATGAGGTAGAAGTGACTCGGCTGCAGTCGTCTGATTGCGCGTTAAAGGAATACGGAACGTCTCGGTAACGTTTGCTGTTACAAACAAAAAACCCACAGAACTGAATCAGGAAAGAAGGCTGAGGAAAGAGCACAAAGGAAATAAAAAGTGACAGGACGTTTCTCTTCCAAGAATAAGCCCTGTGCAAAAGTACCGGCCAAACGCCGGGGCCCCTCCTCGCCGGCCGTGAAGTCTCCTGGGGGGCTGCGGGGTCCCAGCGGCTCCGGGATTAAACCAGAGAAAGTAACGCGCACACCAGCTGTGTAAAGAGTCGCACAGGTTAGGTGGGGTTTTCATATTTCCACTCTGAAAGCAGGTTTTGTTTTCTGTTTTGAGTTTTTTTCTATATAATTCTGCTCTGTTCTGGAGATCTAGTGCACCGTTTCATTGTGAGAGCAGATTGGTAAAACACTCCATGGGAAGTTTTCTCTGTAAGCTGAGTGAGCGTCAGCTGCGCAGCTGTAGGCTGGACCTGCAGCTCCCTTCCTGTCTTCGTACAGAGGAATAAAAAATGACAGGAGAAAAAAAAGAAGAGCTTGGGAAAAAAGACTGAAGTACTAGGAAACGGTAAACTTAGAGCTGAGAGAAACAGAACTGCTCTGTCTGGGAACACTCACCATCTCCTTTGTCTTAATTCACTGTAGTCCTTCATCAACAAAATGCCCCTTGGACCTCAAGGGGAACATCCTATGTGGCTTGTCCTTGCATGTGTAATCCTTACCAGTTTGAGATCTTGAACACAGAAAGATGCATTAACAAAATGTCCATCAGCTGTAAGAAGTATGTTTACCTGTGTAAATACCAGATTCTTTGGTGCCTCCTACTGTAATGTAACTTATGGGAAGGGCCAGAACCCCAAGCAAAGGAAGATGCTGGCTTTCCTATCAGTAAGGAAAAAGGCATAGTCCGCAGCCTCCTGGTCCTCAAATGTTTCTCCCAGACTTCATCTGACTTAATGTGTTGCTTGGCCAAAGCTGCTGTTCTAAAAATACACAATTACTTTCAGTGATCCTCTTGAGGAGATATCTGAGGTAATAGGTATATGAGAAAAGTATTCATGTCTTTTCACAGAAATCATTTTGAACTGAATAAATTCTCAGAACATTCATACACTTCCTGTGCTTTTTTCTCAAATTTTTGCCTTCAGGCTCTATGTGTATGTTTTCATTTAACAGGAAGAGCTCATTTATGCTGAGGTGTATACATATGGCAAGGGTTGAATCTGAAGGGTGATACTATCCTTAACACTCTGTTACAGAGGAATATATGTATTAAACCCTATTACATCAATTCAGGATCTCTGAAATTCAGAGACTCTTCCTTGGTGAAAATAAAAGAATTGCCTAGACCCTGTTTTTTCAGCTAGTGAGAAATACTATTAATTAACAATCATTGTTGTAATTACCCTGTGAGCTAATGACATACAGCCAGGTGATTAGGTAATTACTGCGCTCAGTCCCTTTCTGTAGTGTGCAGGGGCAGGCAGAGAGTGATGGTTAGTGAACCAGGGGATTTAGAGCATCAAGTAGAGTAAAATGGTTTGTCTTTAGTTCTAGAAAGTCAAAAAGTTTAGACCTTGGTTCCACACAGGTAACAGAGATAGGATACTGGATATCCTCAAAACCACTGCAGCAGTATGTCAGTGCTGAGCTAGTGCAAAGTGGCTCTGCTGATAGAATGTCTGGAGGAGGATCTTCATCCATTTAAGTCTAGCTGGTACCACACCATTCCCCATGCTTGGCACTCTGTAGCTGATGGGTTCTTCTTTTCCTTTTTTCCACTGTCAGAGATCTGAGGTTTGGGAACCTTAATATAACATCTGTGGTTTTTAAGGTAGATTCAGCCCTGGTACCCTCTCACTTATCAATTTACCACCCTTGGGGTTTTGTTAACCTTCTACCAAATGACTTGAAGTAAGACTATCTCAAAATGCAATGTAACACCTAACCATTACAACTAACCGTTTTGACCTCCTGTTTTCTTCAGACATAGCCCACCACAGTCTTATCAGGCAGAGGTATGGGAGCTGTTTGGTTTCAGGAGGAGAAAATTTCCATGCATAAGCCAGTATGGGAATGTGAGGAATGATGCGTTTACTACAAAATCTCTGCTCTGGTGCTCACGTGGACACCTCAGGGACCTGAGCCAGCGCAGAGTACAGGTTCTGACCTGGGCTCAGAAGGCAACTCTCAGTAATGAATGCTTCTTGTCAGCAGAGCTTCTCTTCCATGGGGACGATTATCACTTCTTATACTAACATGCAGAAGTAATTCCCAAATTCAGTAGGGATCCTCCAGGGTAGTGTTTGGGACTCCCCAAGTTCAAGAACAATTTGCATTTTCCAGTGGAAAGAAAGAAAATGAGAACAAGACCACCATGAAAGAAGAGACTCTGGGGGAGCAGGAGGGTGCTTCCAAAGTCAGGCATCTGAATCAAATGCTCCAAGAAGATGCACAGTCTGTAGAAGCCGGGGAGGGTGGGATGAGGGGATACTACAGGTAAGAAAACCTTGCTTAGCACATCCCTCCATTAGTTTGGGACGGCTCTGGTTTGTCTTGATTTGTTTCTGGGTGCTCTGCCAAGTGCCGGGCTCTTTGCCAAGAAGGAGCTCTTGGGCTGTCTGCCCCCATTTGTGTTTGAGTGTGTTCTTCTGCTGTGTGCCACACTCCCAGGCTGGCATCACAGCCACAACTCCCAGCCTCTCCATCCTGGCAGGGTATGCCCTCCACACTGTCTCCCCAGCCTTGGTCTGCGGAGATGCAGCACTACCATACTTCAGGTATTTTGTCCCTGCTGACACCTTCCCCTGAACTTCCTGTGTCTGATGCAGCGGGCAACAACTCTGAAGGAAATGGACAGACACACACGGAGAAAAGATAAATTTCTACAGTGCGCACAAAATTTCCTATAACAAAGTGAGGCCCGTTTGCCAAGGGGTTGCTGCCTGTTCCTCAGTGCTGAATACAGAAAGAAAACAGAGATTAAAATGGCTTTTCATGTTTTCCACCATGTTAATGGTTGGTTAATGCCAGGCTGCAAATGACGTGCTGACACTGGCATGGTGCTTCTCCCAAGACTATTTCCCAGGTGGTGGCTAAGGTTGGTAACAGGTTCTTCCAATTGTTCTTCCAAGCAATCTACACACACATCCCCATCATTCACCAAGGTCAACATCCCCCAGGCGCACTGGAGAGGTGAGTGGAGGCAGGACACCATGAAAGCCAGGTATGAGACAATGTGCCATAGCACAGCATGGCAAGTTCTCTGTCATGTGTTCTGACTAATTTGAGAGAAAAGTTGTCCTGGGTCGATGCCTGACTGGCTCAAATTCACGCTGCCAAATGATCTGCCAGTGCACAGCACCAGCAGTAATTCAGGAGAGCGCTACACCTGCCTGATAGTGGGAATTCTGGCAGGTTACATCAATGGCAGTCTGGGTCAAGGGCATTACAAAGAATCTCTGCCACATGAGAAAGCGAAGATACATGAAGATATCGCAATACTTTGTGGCATGTTGCATGAAAGAAGAGTTTCACCTGCAGGAAAAGTTATTTCCCTGGTGAGGAAAGGAGTCTAGAAGAATAAAAAAAAATACAGCGGTAATTTTGAAGAGTATTTTGAGGGGAAAAAAGGATATGAAAGAAGAGCAGAACAGGAAACTAAACACATTCCACCCAAGGAATGAAGAGGTAACTACAGGTGAGACTCAGGACCCTGACCTAGACGTGGTGGTACTTGAAATGGCACAAATGGCAGGGAGAGGTATGGTGATGGCGTAAGCCTGGTGCGGCTCACCAATGGCTTTTGTTAACATCCTGTGCAACACAGCACTGAGAGCTTTTACCAGAATCCAGTAAAGCATACACATTACATCAAGAAAGGGCAGAGGAGAAATAATAGATTTACTAATGTCACATGCTTCGAATTATAACGGGGCTTCAGCACATGATGTTTAACTGCATTAAATTGGAGCAATCCTCATTCCTATTCCTTCTTCCAGATTTTGGATACCACAAGTTGCAGAAGCTTCCAAAGAAATCTTGCTTTCACTTCCTCAAACACCACAGACTGAATGTATGGAAGAGATGATGAAGGTAATGAGGCAAGCAAAGCAGGGCGAACATTTGAACTTCTATCTTAAAATGCATTTCAAGAGAATGAAAAAATGTGTCTTCTGGCTTGTGCAGACCGAACTTGGGTGTGTTCTTTCCCTGGCCAACATGAGGGAGTGCAGGTGTGATTACTCGCTTCTCCTCAGGGCTAT
Organism: Psophia crepitans; assembly: GCA_013399095.1. Lineage (NCBI taxonomy): Eukaryota > Metazoa > Chordata > Aves > Gruiformes > Psophiidae > Psophia > Psophia crepitans. The sequence goes on from VWZZ01008452.1 coordinate 57,539, forward strand.
GGCTTGGAAAGGCACAGGAGTTCATTAACACTCAGCCATTTTTATTTTTTTTCCAGCCAACTTATTGCATAAGACACGCATGTATTTTCCCTTGTGGATCTCCCAATAGACAAAAGCTGTAGTCACTGCTGAGGAGACCATGAAAAATAGTATCTAGAAATTTCAGCAGTCCTCTGCTAGGAAGAAAGAAACTCAGCAAGAAATCCTGCAGAGATGACAAGGTTGTCACTAAGATGATTTCTGCCTTACAGGGACGTAATTTCCCCCGCCCCCCCCCCCTTTCTCTTTTATTTCAGAGGAAGGAAATTACTTTCAAAATTCCTCTGCTTCCGTTATACACAATTTTCAGAATGCAGGATTTCATATAAGAGAGATGAGCTCTCACGCATACCCTGAAGCGGAATTGCAACATTTACATTTGTTTCCTGTCTTAAGCTCTGTCTGGGGACTAAAAATCAAAGAGAGTCTGTGTTGCACCCCAGAAGTATCTGCTTTTCACTGGTGAGTCATGTGGTCCGTTACAAGTCATAGGCAGCGTGGTTTTATTTCTGATTGCATGGAAAGTAAAATGTGTTCTTGCTATGGCTTGAAACTAACACAGGCTCAATAACAAAGTAAAGCACTCCAGAGATTTTATCACTGCTGGTGCAGTGGGAGCCAGCTGTTCAGCTACATTCTGACTCGGCAAAGATTTCATTGTCTTTTCACATGCGTTAATGCACTCAGAAATGACAAGCAAAGGCAAATTTTTAAAGCACACATATGGCTTTTTGTCTAAGTAATACATTGGGTGTGCAGAATAAGAGTTTCTTGGGCTCTGGCACCATGATACTATGGCATATTGCAGATAATTCTTGTATTTTACATTCCTGTTTCTCCTAGAAGGTCACTATTTCACAATATATTGATCATTGTTAATAACAGATACTAAACATCTCCAGTGACATTACAACCAACTATCATTGTTAGTTATTTCAAAACACTGGGCCTGGAGAACAGATGAAACAAATACTGCTTTAGCACAAAAGAAGGGACAGCACACAGCTCGTGTCCTCTTGCTCTGCTAGACAAGCGGCTGTGCAAGATGCACAGAGCTTTCCCAGACCCTGCATACTGGGAAGCTGAAAGCAGAGCTGCCCTGAGGAATCACAAGCTCTGGAAAACAAGTTTCTTCCATTTGGACTGAGCGGTTTCCAATCTTTGACTAATCTTTTCCAGAGGAGACTTTGAACTGGTGGTGTCTGAGGTTCTCTCTTTGGAATCTTATAGAATATGAACTGATATGCCTGACATTAAAGCCTTATTAAAAAATGAATTTGCTGTTTGCGAGATGACTGGTACATACATACAAACATGGGAAATGGAATCAGTAGGGGAACACTTGGCAACAGCTGTTAAAATTACTGTTATAAAGCAGGAGACAACAATTATGGCTAAGACCTCATGTGTGAACATAACTACTACTCTTCAGAAAGCATAAAATGCCATTTATAGATAATAATGCCTGCAAGGATTGCTGAGCATATTTTGTCTGGCATCTTGTATTTCACAGGTTACAAATGTATTTTCCTCTTTCTTTCACAGTAACCTGCAGGAGCGTTTGTTTTCTTTTTTGCACTTTGTTCTTTCTTCTGCCATTACCAAAGCTGACAGTCTGGCAGGCTCTAATATGCACTATAAGTTCACAGATAAATTAAAGGAGTACCATCAAGCTAAAAGGAACTGCAAAGAGATGTTAATAATTTCTCAGAGGGGAAAGAAAACGACTGTTATACTGCAAGTACTCTTTTTTTTTTCAGTTGATAACACATTTGGACATTTCCTCAGCTAAGGTGGAAAGATTGTGAAAGCAGTAATCTCTCTCTTTTGCCTAGAGAGCAGGTCAGATAACCCATTCACAGAAACTCAGCAATTGATGACTCAGTTTGTCTAGAGAGCATATTACCCTAACTAGCAATGTTATATACTTGAAAGCTTCCTAAATACTCTGAGAAGCCTCTTCTGATGCAGGCAAACAAAGCAAAACATAGGTTCCTTGGCTTATTTTCAGTCTGCCAAAAATAATCAAGGAAAATTTCTAAATGTGACATTCCTTGTCTATCAATCAACAGTTTTAGAAATCAAAAATGGTAATCACAGAAAAAAAGATACTGCAGGAGCTGACTTTCAGCACACCTTTGCTGTAGAAGTCAGGTTTCTGTATTTGCTGTTGAGTGTATAGCCAGTTGATAAGTAAAGGATCAGTGTTAGGGAGACATAGGAAGTCTATTCATTAGTGTCAAGACCAACATACACCATTCCGCAATATGTACAAGCAGATCTTGACTAACTGAAGTAATCCAGCAAACGCAGAGGTACCTTGCGCTCCTGTATTTACATGCTTCTCACAACTTCAGAAGCAGAAGCTTTCTTCATGCTATGAAACCTGCTCCTTCACATGAAACTAGCCATAGCAAAAGTTGCACTATAGCTGCCTCTCAGAACTGAAGTCTTTCAAAACATAAAGATTAGGCACCTTAGCATTTAAATGTAGGAATAACAGATTGATATGAAAAACTGATTCTAAAATGCAAGAACAACACTGTTCTTGCAGTGTTATATTAAGTGCACAGTAAAATTGTCTATGTATTCTCTATTTTTCCTCAGAAAAATAAGCTAACCTTGGAGTTAGGGATGTGAGGTTTTTTATTTTAAAGATCTAATTAATGCTGTCTCCCATCAGAATTGAATGGGAGGATCAATCGTCAGTTGAATTGTCAATTGAATTGTCAGTTCAACATAGGTTCTCTCTTACAACAAGTGTGGTTGCTACAACCATATGGCAGCAGTCATTTAAGAAAATGCCCCTTGACAAGTACTCATGAGGGTGGGTAAGGGTCAGCACTTTCCATGTTATATGTGTTTAACTGGCCTCTTTCATGTATGAAAGAGGAGACATACAAAAATGCTATGAATGTCACAATGACTGAATATGACCTGGCCTGACTAGATGCAGAGATAATGCCTCACCTTTCTGTAAGAAACAAGGGAGAAAAGACTTTATCTTGGTTTTTTTTTCCCCTAGATCTACTTACTTGAGCAAGTTGGACCTATCGCAGGGTGCTCTGTAAAACAAATCAGCCAATTCTTAACATTACCTTGGTCCTCATAGGTAAAGAGTGTTCATCTCTTCTGTTTTACCTGGAGATCTCATATCCCTGATGTATTCAGGAGGCAAGCTCTTTGAATAGGATCCTCCTCCTTTAGGGGACTTAGGGATTCCCAGATTAAATCAGCTGCTTCTATTTTCAGCTCTCCTCTCTAGGCAGGTGACCAGCCTGCACTGACAGCTGGTTGTTTTGTGAGTTGACTCAAAGGCTACTAGCATTTTTAGGCAGATCTTAACTTTCAGCCATGTGCCTGCAAAATGCTGCGACAAAGTCCTGTAAAATTTGCCATCTGAATCTTTAATGCATTTCTCCAGGTAATTTCACATATCTTCTTGAGGGAAGAAAAGTAGATTTGTGTCATTCTATTTTGTGTTGAATCTAGCAACCTATATTTATTCAGGATGGTTAAATTTCATAGTAGTAGGAATTTAGTGAGTAGTGGCACACGCTTTGCTTATTTCTTCAGGCATCTTGTGCATGCACACCCCTGCCTCAGCTGAAACAGAGGCATCTGATTCAGGCAGTGCATCACCCCCAAGTGTTGACAACAAAGTTGCATCAGTTTAAGCAAATTGTTAAACCCATGTAACTGCAAAGACAAACCTTGTAGGACAATAAAGATTTCCCAAGTCTTAATCAACCTAGCAGTGGTTTTAATATTTGCAGAGTTAAAAGGCTTTCTGTTGAGACCTCAGTATAGTTGTCCTGAACCACAGAATCACCTGCTTAGCCTTGCTAGAGATAATAAAATGGGAAACTGAAGCAAAGGACCTTTCCTCCAGTGTGTTTGGTTACTGGTTCTAAAAAACCCCCACAGTGTTCAGTAGTCTGAATAGTACACTTGTCCCCTCTCAAACAGATCTCCATCCCATGGTCAGAGGTTGTAATCCTACTTTATCTCCAGCAGACCTGTACGTAAAGTAGGGAGGGGGAAATAGGAAGGAAGGAACTAACATTTAGAAGCACATATTCTTCTTTGCATACAGCTCGGGTTTAAGCAGAGCAGATTAGCTGAACTGTGAAGAAAAGGGGTTTGTTGGTGTTGATTGAAGAGGTTTTGTTCTGCTTTTGAGAAGACAGTAATTGAGAAGCATAAACTTCTAAGGTGGTTTCAGCTGGGTTGTCCTGTTACATTGCCACAGTAAATCTCTCCCACACTCCCTACCTTCACAGTGCAGAGGGCCCACCGCCCGGGTTAGCACATCAGGCGGACATGACAGCAAGCCGCTGCACGTTTCTTCTGTTGGGCAGCAAGTGAACCTGAGCCCAGCACTGAGTTACACCTGTTTCCAGCTCAGCCCTTCGAGCCGCAGCTGCCCTGGTGTCTGCACGGAGGCCAGCATAGGTATAAACCGATAGGAGAAACAAGGCCTTTTGCTTAGCGGACATCAATGCAACACAGCTTCACAGCTTCTTTTTGGTAAAGCTGATCCAAAGCAGTTGTTTCTTCCTTTCAAGAGACAGACTAGTTTTGAAAATCTGTGAATAGAAAGGTGTCTTTTATTTCTGGCAGAATGTGTGGGATTTGAAAAGTTGGGAGGGGAAGATCATGTGGTGCACCAGGGTTTCACCAATTTCTTTGAATTTGTCTGTCCTCTTCCTGTCCTCCATCAGCACCTCCTAAATCCAAGGGGTTTTTTGGACATAAATTACTCTAGCTGGATCATCCACGTACTTAAAGAGCCATTTTGCTGGCTCTACTTCCTCTTTTCACTTTTGCACATAAACACAAACCCATAGAAACCTCCTACCAGTGCTAGGTACCCTCTCTAGACATGCCACTGTAAAAGTGGCACAGCACCCAGCCTAGCAACCCAAGGTTGTCTGAGCAGTATACCATCTTCCTCCAGTAGAAAGAAGAAATTGTGCCCAAGTAAGATTTTGTTTAATGTTAGTGGTGGTACCTGAATGCCTGCCTTCCTCTCTGCTAATGAATATCGTAGCTATACTAGTTAGAAAACTGCATGAAGCAAAGGACAATTTCCTCCCAATTCATATTTCAGTTTCAAACCCCAAAGCCAGCTATCCTACAGCTGGCAGTCTGAAAGGGTAAGCTCATGCCATACACTCCTCCCAAGCCTTTTCACCACATGAAGGCAGCAGTGCTTTAATACAAAACACGAGACTTGACAGACTTGTAACCTCAACCACAGTTTTGACTTCGTTTCTTTCCCAGGCAGTGACTGCGGAAGCTTTGCAGAACTTACTTGGTGAAACACTGCCCACTGACACATGGAAGGCCGTTTAAAATGCCAGCACTCTGCTCCCCCCGTTGATACACATGCCATCCATTCTCACAAAACATCAGCCATGAGCTCTCAGTTTTGCACAAGCAAGAGAGGAAATGTGGGTAGGTGTAGAAAACCCCCAAGGCAGACGTGAAGCGAGGGAGGTGTTAACCACGAGCAGCTATTTCTTCACTGTGTGTATGTCAGTTCCCAGCAGCAGGGAGTAGAGTATTCTTGCATCGGTGTCTCCTTCAAACTGTATTTCCCTCCTCCTGTTTCCACTTTTCCAGGGGTTGGCTTTGATCCATCGAGTGGTGACACGTGAATCCTAGATTGAGACTAAATCATGCTGAACTGTTTTTTTCAAAGGTAGAAAAGATAGAAGGATCAACGATAACAACAAATTATGAAGGCGATATATCAAATTCTGTTAAGTTTTAAGTGCAGTGAGTTGATCTGCAGATACCCCCCAACCTGTTCCAAATGGCCACAAAATGTTGCATTTGAAGAACTGTTGTGTTTCGTTGTAAAGGTAGCTAACAAGATGCTGACTTTGGAACATGCTTTAGTAGTTACAGCTGCTCTAAAAATAACATTCATAGAGAAATTTAATTAGCTTAATTCAGTGCTGAAAAAAATCCTAAAACCTGCCCTTGAAATAGGTTTCTTTATTAAAAATAAGACAGAGCCCCACACAGTCACAGTATAATCTATTTATTAGCATACCTTATGAGCTGTTGGTGTGGATCCAAGGGACGTGACAGTTTTGGCACTTGACTGATCTCAGAGGTACTCAGCCTCTGGTTTGTAGAAAGGGATTTTAATAGGACTGAGTGGGCTACAACACAAGCGAGTGTTTCTCCTTGATATGGGGAATTAAATATTTTTCTTAACAAGTAAAAAAATATCCTCCAAGATGTGCATTGGTCTGGGTCACAGTGCCTGGTTCCACAAGGAGCAGCCCCGAGTTGGTTACCACCAGGGGCCGTTCCTCTAGCTGCAAGAAACTATCACAGTCTATCACAGTGGTGTTAAATACCACAGTGCCATTCATCTCTCAAAAGCTTTCATCTGATTGCTGATTATACACATAAAAATCTGTCTTCAAGCGGTTGATGGATCACCACAGCTTTTTCTAGGTGAAGAATCTTCAGGATATTGGCTTCAGAAAAGAAGACAGACAAAAGGCAGGCCCACCTCTTACCCCAGAGATAGCAATTAACCATGTTCCTGGTTCCTCACCAATGCCTCCACTAATACCTTTGAGGAACTGATCTGTTATTCTCTACAAGCGTACAATGATTACAAGGGTAATCAACATCCTGTCCAGATTAATAAACAGCTGCCTGATTAATTACAGCATAGAACATAATTCATAGAAATCATCAGAACGTGCTCAGCTACAGGAAAGGGATAAATCTTTAATCCAGCTTCAGCTGGCCGAAGCCTGGACTGGTGTCAAGACAGGGCTGATAAGAGTACCAGTGCAGGCACTGCAGGTCAAGAAGACACTGGCATGGGGTCAGCCTTTGTAGAGCACTGGGATATTCCTCCACAGAGGGATACCTGGAGCACTAATAGCTGCTCCTTAGAGCCTTACCATAGCCGTATTTCTGCTCCTGCCAATGCTTCCAGCCAGTCACAGTGACATTCCCTTTCTCACATAACCAGCGTGTGCCACACTGCTATGGGAACTTGTCACACAGCATCTATGTGGCACAGGGCAGCCACCAACAGCTGTGGCTGAGCTCTCAGCTCCTGGAAACAGCGTACATACATTACCCTTATCCAACAGCCTAATGCTGCAAAGATGGACTGAATCAGCCCTACAGGTATATCAGCCAAGGCAAAGCTCAGCATCGCTATTCGGGTGCTCCCTGCCCAGCCTACACTGCGCTCCCCAGACATCCATACCTACAGCAATTGCTCTGAGCCTAGAGGGGCTGCTGCCTGAGACACAGGGGGAATTAATCTTGGCAGGTTTTCATTCCAGTGTAGCTAGGCAGTCACCAAGACCACACTAGCAAGTTTAAAGCTAGCTCCAGCATACATACGTAACACACATCCAGCGCTGAATCACTTACAGCATTGCCTATTACAGAAAATAATACTGAAAATAATCAGCAGATGGCACAGCCTCCCCTGGCAAACTGCATTCTGTTCTGGTTACCAAAGCTTAAAGATCTAGCAGAAAGAGGAGTCATGGAAAGACAGTCAGCATGTTATCAGATACCTAGACAATTTGGGTTGAACAGAGACAGAGAAACCACAGTTGTAAAAAAGAGACTATCTCTAGACTAATGGACAACAGAGAATATAAAAGCCAGGCCTCTAATTTCCTCTCATAGCTGAGAACACAAGGACAGATGGGATTCAATGAAAACAAAAGGCAATTAATTCAGGAACCATAAAAAGAAATTATGTGCTATGGAGAATAAAATTATATTGGTTCTCATTGCCAGAAAAAATTGAGGCTGAGAGCTTAGTTGGATTAAATAAGGGATTAAACATTTATAGGGAAGATGAAGGCTGGTTACATTAAGTAGTTTTTTAAAAGTTAGAGATATAAACTCTCACATTTAGAAAAAAAAACAATCACAAAAGGATAGTGCATAGTGTTTGTACAACACCTTGAGGACCAGGCACTTGTACTTCTATTTTTAATTCTAATAATGCAAGTAATTAATTTAAATGGGCCAAGCACAAAATTCCCCAAAAGGAAAGGTTGTTAAAACTCGTTCAGTACAAACTCGTGTGTACTATCCTTTGAAACATCTGCTGCTGGCCAACATTAGGTACAAAATAGGGCAGCTGAGTGCTGCTCATCAAACCAGGCAGTTCCAGTAAGCCTTGGTGGCAAAGTACATAAGTTTGGTGCGGGCCACAGACCCAGTTTAAATAGTAAAGAGCAGGAGTGGTGCTCTGAAACAGGTTAGGACAACTGAGAGAGTATTGGCAGGCTTGCCTACTGTGCCAGCAAGGTGTGAAATTAGGCAAAGGAGATTGGATATTTCATTCCCTCTTCCTGGCTCATGCAGAACTTATGGGATGCTAGTTACAAGGATTCTCACAGCTTTCATGGTGGCAAGATCTAGGAGAAAGAAATATTTTGACCTAGAACATGGAAATTTCAGAAGACAATGCCAGGCCTGTGTCTGACTCATATTACATGGTAATTTATTCTAACTCCTGAATTGCAAGCAGTTAAGTAGGCTTAGGGAAATAACCTCATAGTCTCAATCCTTTGGATGTTTCTACGCCTGTTGGGGTTATGGGTATAAGCTGAGAGATCAAACCAGGTTAAACTGGAGATGTGACAGCACCCAAGGCACAGAAGCTCCATTTGAGCTGCTGTAGCATGCTGACTTGGGGGAAGCCAAAGTAAAGGCCAAATCCCTCCATGTTTCCCAGACAGGTACTGTTGTTGCCAGTGTGGAACTTGGCATTTAATCCCTCACAAGACCAGAGGTCTGTAACATAATCAGTCCTCTTGTCATTTTTATTCCTGGAAGATAAGGAGTAGTCTGCAGCTTGTGTCTTGGGGACTCTGCCAGCAGCTGTAGGAGAAAACCGCCAGTGTGGAGCCAGGCACAGCGCTGCCATAGGATCAAGCCTGGCATCTCAGACCGGGTTATCAGCACAAGGTGCACTGCAGATGTTCAGCCCCTCGAGAAGAGGCACGAACAGATTAGATCTGTTTCAAAGGCCAGTTTGCAGGGGTTCTAACATTGCATGTTTTCAGGATGCCAGAAATTCTTTCTTAAATAAAGTGTCCATTGCGGTCCATTGCAGCATTGGTAACCTATAATTGGTCCTATAACCCCTGGAGAGGGTAAATGGAACTGTTTAGTTTAGCACTCACACAAGAAGATCAGTCACCTAGCCTAATGGCTTACATTAAGCTGTTTCACAGAAGGCAAATTAAAGCTTTAGGCAATCACTACTTATTGAATCCAAGGCAATTTCTAGGAGTCTGTCACCATGTGCCCTCTAATATGACATTGCTAATCCACAGGCTGCACTCTGCCTTCTGTTCTTGCCTTGGTAATACCTCAGTACTGAACATCCCGGTGCCCTGAGTGCAGACCTTCCAGGCAGCAGGCCAGTGCCTGACCCAGGCATTGCCTGCCCTACAGCGTGTGAGCAAACCCCAAACATGCACATCTGCCACAAGTTCCATGTGTCCCAAACTGTATTATTACTCCAAGTTTGGGTCCTTGGTTATACATCAAAGCTTACTGCTCCTGACCAGACCCGTCTTCTCTTTGGCTTGTCTACACATGGCAAAAACACACTGTTTGTGCACGGCACAGCTGTTAATACACTAACCCCTTTTGTCTATTTTCATATATTTCTACCTATGTGAGAATAATAAATTAACTTACAAAAGTGATTAAAGCCTAAGAGGACACTCTGTTCATTTGTCAGATGAGAGGGAAGGAGGAAACAAGTATTCAACTACCCCTGCTTTCCCTCAGCACTATTTCTGTTCAGGCTGGGAACGACAGCTGGATGGCACTGCCTGCATACCCTCCAGGTAAGCCAGTTTAATGCCACGGAGAGGAGAGAGGAGGGA
>VWZZ01008452.1:67575-91833 GCA_013399095.1 Psophia crepitans
GGAGAGGGGAGAGGGGAGAGGGGAGGAGAGGGGAGGGAGAGGAGAGGGAGAGGGGAGGGAGAGGAGAGGGAGAGGAGAGATTACCTCAAGCAGATTACTCACTCCCTGTGTTTGTTCTGTATCTATACCCCAGGAGTATTTCCATGTTTCATGGGAGAACTGTGAACACAGAGCTATTAAACACTAACATTACAAATAAAGGGCAGCTAATAACTATGGTGAATAAGGTACCAAGAGAAAGTCCCCACAATGCTGTTATTTCATGACTCAACACCTGAATGAGATTATATTGGGATTTAAAGAAAAATAATGTGTCTATTCAGCCTTTTGATATCACATTTTTAAGTTCTTTGTAGTAATCACGAGGGCAAGAAAACTATTGTCTCTTAAAAATAAAGATTGACTCTCACACCAACAACTGATTCTAGGAGATGCTGCTTTAAGGAAAACACAAAACAACAAGCAAACACAAAAGAACCACTATATTGAGAAAGCAGCAATAAAACCGTAGCATCTGGCAGCTGGAAATGTGTGATACAGGATTACAGCAGGAGGGACAAGCATCTTTTAGCAGGGACAGACACTTTAAAGGGATCATATTGGAGCAGACCTACTATTCAGAAGATAAAAGGTTCCCCCTAGAGACATAACAGGGAAGGAAAAAACCCCAACTGTTGGCCTGTTCCTCAGCTCAGGTCAAATCTGATTCCTGGAATTGAAGAGAGGTGTTATGAAAAAATAGCTGAATATTTCCACTATGGCAGAGCCTGGTGCCATCTTCCAAGCATCTCACCTCTCCTTGCAGTGTTTTTGAAGTGTGAAAACATTCTAAAACAGAAATAGATTTACAGAGGCAGCTATCTCTCCACTTCTACCATTTCTGTGTGCCAGGGCGAAGGAACAAGCGTGATTGCATTACAGGACTCAGACAGTCGGAGCAACACAGACTCATCATTCTTACCAGCGTGCACCTGCTTTCTCTGCTCAGAGGTTACGGACTAAAGTGAAAACGAAGATTTTAAAGAATCAACCATACACTGTTTTTCTCCCAGTTCTACATTAAAGTCTTTTCCCTGTGTTCAGCCCAAAATAAATCTCCATCAGTCAGTCACAGGCCAGAAGCCAAAGTCTTCTGCTGCTTCTGTGTGAAAGGACCATAAGTTGAAGTTCCTAGAGCTCAGGCATTTTCATTTTAGCTTGGTCACTTTCTTGATCCAGGGTACGTATTTGCTGACCTTTGTGTAGACACCAGGGGAATCCTTCCGACCACAACCATAACCCCAAGAGGTGATCCCCAAAATGATCCAGCGTCCGTTTGACCTCTGACACATGAGTGGCCCTCCACTGTCACCTTGGCAGCTGTCCACCCGTTTATCTTCAGAGAGGTTCCCAGCACAAATCATGCGGTTAGTGAACTTCTGCCCATAACGGACCTCACAGTCTTGCCGTGGGAGAAGAGGCACCACTCCCTGCAACAGGGTTCTTGAATAGGACTTCCCTGCAAGAGAACACACCAGCCAGACCGGTTCACGTACCGACAGCAGCAGTGACTGAGAGCAACAGTGCTCCATGCGAAGACAAATGTTTGTACATCTAATGTCAAGACTGAGGCACAGAAATAGGCCAAGCTCAGCATCTCTGAAACACCAGAACTTCAGAAAACAGTGCTGCCAAGCCAGACCACAAAAAAGAGCTGTAAGATCAAAGAAATGGGGAAGAGGTTGGAAAAAGAGGTTAGATCAAAGGATGAGTCTTACTCCTGCTTCTGCCAACAAGTAACCTGAATCTTGTTCAATTTATTTCACCTCTCTGAGCCTCCATTTCCTCCTCTGTAAAACAAGGAGAGTGTTTTCTCAAGAGAATAAATGCAATAATATTTGTAAAGTGAGAGTGTAAAGTCCTCAGAGAAGTTTTGGAAGATGTTTCAGAGGCATCCAAATATTATTCAAAGGGAGCTTACTTCATCTTCAGCCAGACTTGTCTCTATTTGCTCAAATCTCTTTACTACCCTAGAATTGCTCAGAACACAAGGTTCCTGTGCTGTATTAGAGTATGACCTTCCTGTGCCCGAGGTTTACGGTAAGTTCACGAGGTAGTAGGTAAGGGCCCCTCTCATTGGGAAAGCCGGGTTTGGTGCGTGGGAGGGATTCTAGCCATTAAGCCCCAGTACAGCTTAAGGGAGTTACATGGCTAAGTTGCTCCTTGATCCTCCCCAGACACCCCCAAGTGACACGTGCACCTGGCGCAACTGACTCCAAAGGCAAATGTATACTTGGACACTGGGGTAACAGCTAGGGAAACAGCTGGGATGGGTGGGTAAGTCCAAAATCAACAGACAAGCTCCTGGGGCTATTTGGCAGCAAGTCTCTCTGAACATATGGCTGTGCTCCAGTCACGGCAGCCCCAGAAAGGCCTCCTTGCCCCAAGTCCTGCATTGCATCTCTGATCCCCAAATGAGGGAGGACTGGACAGCTGGTTATAAAGCTTTGTTTAGAGTTTAAAGCTGTCTCCAGACCTTGCTAATGATTCCGTGTCACGATTCCACCAAGCGCAGCATTTTAAAACATCACCATGAGAGAGTTAAGTATTTGATAGTGAATACTTTCTAGACTATTCCCTGCTCCCTTTTACCTACAAAGCTCCATAGCAATGTGCTGCAAGAGGTCAGGTACAGGCTGCCTTGAACCCAGTGCAGAAACCAGCCTCAGAGCCCAGCTGTGCCTGCAGCAATATCCAGGGAAACTGAGCAAGATAGTCTGAGAGAGACTCTTTCTGCCTCTGAGGCCCTGCTTCACTACTACAGTACCATGAAGACGGCAGGATGTCATGGAAATATGGGGGCCTCCCATAGGCTTTTTACACAGCTCTGCACAGGCTGCTGCCAAAGGGGTCTGCTGTGGGCAAACGTGTGCAGGAAGGGGAAGAAAGAGAGGACTGTGGCCAGATGGCAGCATTGCTGTCTCCCACATCTTCTGAGGGGTGCTATGGCAAGCAAAACTTCCACCATAGGCAGGCTCAAGAAGCCTCAAAATCAGAAGAAAACGCAACGGCACAAAAATCACCTCACCTCCTCGCACCTTAACACCATGCGCTGGCACAGACAATAGGATCAGTAAGAACATGGTCTTGAGTTGTGCCGACATAAATTAATAGCCCACATAGGTTTCTGAAGCTAGACTCCCCCATCTTTCTTATCCCTCTAAGCCCCATTACCCACCTGTGTCTCCCCAGCCAGAGATGATGCAGGCTTGCCTGTTGATTTCAGATTTCTCCTTCCTGTCGGGCAGGCAGACAGGCAGAACATGGTGATTGAAGGAGAGACAGTGTCCCTCTCTGCCCCGCATCCGGACCAGAGCAATGTCATTATCATTGCTGCCAGCCCAGTAGTTCCTGTGGAGGACAATCCGCTCGACGGGCAGCTCCCTCTCAAATTCATCCTTCACGCCTGTGTGGTAATCACCCACACGCAGCAGGTAGCGCCGCACATCAACACCAAACCTGGAGAAAAAGAGACTCAAGATCTTGATAGTCCTAGTAAGAGGGAAACAGCCTCACACATGTCTCAGCTGCTATGGTCTGAACTGCCTCTTCACAAACTGGTAAAACAGTGTCAGCTGCAGGACTGTGGGACCTCTTCAGCAGATCTGGTAATGCCAGCTGTTGCAGTCAATGGGTGTCCTAAATCACTGTCTACCACGTGCAGGACCTTTTTTCCTATAAAAACGGCTCCAATAGTTGCAACAGGCTTGTGACCTTATCTGTTCATAGTCCTTAAAGCACTGAAGAATGGGAAGATGCTGGTTCTCTGTACACAGTAAAGCCTCAAAGGTGTAAGCAGTGAATCACAGAATCATAGAATCATTAAGGTTGGAAGAGACCTCAGGGATCATCTAGTTCAACCGTCCCCCCACCACCTATTACCCACTAAACCATGTCCCTAAGTACCACATCCAACCTTTCTTTAAACACACCCAGGGACAGTGACTTCACCACCTCCCTGGGCAACCTGTTCCAATGCCCGACCACCCTTTCTGAGGAGAAATTTCTTCTAATCTCCAACCTAAACTTCCCCTGGCACAACTTGCAGCCGTTCCCCCTAATCCTGTCACTAGTTATCTGCGAGAAGAGGCCGACCCCCAGCTCACCACAACTTCCTTTCAGGTAGTTGTAGAGGGCAATAAGGTCTGCCCTGAGCCTCCTCTTCTCCAGACTAAACAAGCCCAGTTCCTTCAGCCGCTCCTCATAAGACCTGTGCTCCAGCCCCTTCACCAGTTTCGTTGCCCTTCTCTGGACACGCTCCAGGACCTTGATGTCTTTCTTGTGGTGAGGGGCCCAAAACTGGACACAGTACTCGAGGTGCGGCCTCACCAGGGCTGAGTACAGGGGGACGATCACCTTCCTGCTCCTGCTGGCCACACTATTCCTGATACAAGCCAGGATGCCGTTGGCCTTCTTGGCCACCTGGGCACGCTGCCGGCTCATGTCCAGGCGAGCATCAATCAACACCCCCAGGTCCTTTTCCTCTATACAGCTTTCCAGCCACCCCGCCCCCAGCCTGTAGCGCTGCCTGGGGTTGTTGTGGCCAAAGTGCAGGACCCGGCACTTTGCCACATTAAATCTCATCCCGTTGGCCTCTGCTCAGCGATCCAACCTGTCCAGGTCCCTCTGCAGAGCCATCCTACCCTCCGGCAGATCGACACTTCCCCCCAACTTGGTGTCGTCTGCAAACTTACTGAGGGTGCACTCAATTCCCTCATCCAAATCATCAACAAAGATGTTGAAGAGGATGGGCCCCAGCACTGACCCCTGGGGAACACCACTCACAACCGGTTGCCAGTTGGATTTCACTCCAAAGGATAAAGCAAGCCTATATTGAGTCATTCCCAGAAGTGCTCCAAGATCGCACACAGCATAACCTGAAGGTCTTGGTTTGGAAACTTTGTTCATGTGGTTCCGCTGCGCTGGGAGGATAACCAGGTATGAGGTTATCTCATTCATTGTTGCATATCACTTGGGGCACCCGACTCACAAACACACCTTTTGAAGCAGTGGGCTGCAGTCAGTACCCAGCAGCTGCTGATCAGTGTTGCTCCACACAGCAGACGAGTATCTCGACGGAAACCCTTCAACCGTAGTGAGGCCTGCCATGGCCAGCCACCTCTGAAGAAGAAACAGAGGAACAATAGGTGCCACACACACAGGAGCTGTTTTCCTCTTTTCCCACCCACTCTGCCCAACCTGGGCTCAGCTGGCGTGCGTCCTGCCCTAGATAGGCCCACTGGTTCAAATCAAGTTGAAAAATGACCAGTGAAAGCCTGTTAACATACTCAGCATTTGCCAGGCTATTTCCAGAGCCTGTAGGAAAGCTGGAACCAGTTCTGGCTTTCCTGCCAATTACAGGGTTGTACCTGAGAGACTTGTTTCCACCGATGATCCTTTTCTTGCGACGGTGAAGCAGGCGCATCCCACACACTCCAGACTCTGGACCTGCATAGCAAAGTTACAGCAGTTGGATAGATATCTTCAGCTTAAGTATCAACAACTGCTGTCACAGATCCACATACCATTAGCCTTCGCCGAGGGCATTAATCCTCATGGTAGTTGACCACATTGTGTTGTGCATATGGAATTCATAGAGGATTTGATCCCATAGATTTCCTCAGTTTTGGTGGAGGTGCTTACCTGAAGTTTCTGTAGTCCTATGCCAGGAGTGGAACCTCTACAGCTATTTCCTCAGTACTCTAAACCCCAAAGTTTGCTCATGGCTACTGCTCTAAGAAAGGTTACAGTGACTTGGCTGTGGGGAAGTTCTGCAGGCTTAAAGGCCTGACATTGGTGGAGCTCCTCAGACTTGTCTGGAGCACCCTGTGCTTCTAAGAAGAGACAATGAAAACAAGGAAAAAGTAGGAGGTGGAGGACAGGACATGCTTATTTTGTAGGTAAATTTTCAGCCAAAGAGAAGAACTGCAGCGAAAAAGCATAAAGGCATGCAGAGATCCTACAGCTGGATCTCCAGATTTCTGCATAGAAGAAGTGGGCATGTCACCTGTTGTGATATCTTGGACCTTCTCTTCCACATAGTCACAGATGACACCAGCGTCCTCACTGTGCCAGCAACTGTGAAACCCGGTGCCAGGCCTGACACATTGCCCCAGGCTGCGCTCCGTGCCACTGCATTCTACGTTGTCCAGATGGATGGGCCCGTGGCCTTCACCAAAATAAGCCATTGCTCTGGCTTTTGCTGCACCACTGCAATTAGAGAGATGGGGGCTAATCTGCAGTAAGCAGGAGGCAGGTAAACCTGATGCACCAGCACATTTAAAGAGAAATATTTATGTGTCACTCCACACACAGACAGTAGTACAGTGAGAATAGGATCCTACTCCCTCAAGCGGATGTGGGTATGGCAAAAATAAGAAACAAAGGCCCCAGAAACAGGTCCAGAAAGAAGTGTTCTCCCAGAGAGCTGTTTTTATCTGTAAGATGCATGTACCAGAGCTCTTACCTGAATCCCAGTTGCCTGCAAACCACTGCAGCATCTCTGTCTGTCCAGTCATCATCACAGACGCTGCCCCACTGCCCATTCAAGAATACCTCAACCCGTCCCTCTTTGATGCTTTCTCCATCCACCAGCCGCACAGGAGGCCCTGCACGAGAAAATGCATTGGTCACTGCGAGCAAAACCACCAGTGTGAGGTGCCCAGAACTTAGCTTCTATAGGAAAAGACGAATCCCATATATCAGTAAGCTTCAAACGAAAAAAAAAAAAGAAAAAAAGGAGTGTTTCTCTATGAAACATTTCACATGTGCTGAATCAGAAGACTACATACATATTAATTTATTTAATACATACTGAAAGTCATTAGTGGATCATATTCTGAAGGCTGAGTAAAGGGGAGAACAAGAACAGAAGAAAAGTTATTAACTCCTGAGCCAAGAGTGGACAAGCTTAAACATGCCTGGGAAAGAAAGCCATTAAATTATAAAACTGTTAAGTTATTCTAAACAAGAGGAGTTGTACATCCAGGAAAAAACAAAAATGTTGGATGCCATCTATTTCAATAAAAAATGTCTGACAAGCTGGAAAGTGTCCTGTAGTAGGGAAAGGGGAGAGTATCAGGTCTCATATAAATAAGGAAATTATGCTAACTTGAAATATAGTCACAATTTTAATTAAAAGTGTGCCATCCACACAAAAGAGTGCAAATTTCCACACAGCAGCCCCTCCCATCTGAAGTCCTCTTGTCTTGGCAAGGTGCAACACTAACATAACTACATCAGTTTCCTAAAGGGTCTAGTTAAATAGGTCCTGTGTTCCCACAGGCACGGGGCTGAGGCGTCTCACCCTCAGTGAGCAATGGCACACTAAGGCAGCCACTGCTCCTCAGTCCCTCAGGTTTGTTTCGGAGACTGACAAAACAATTCTCTCTACTCTCAGTTTCTCTGCAGGTCTGGCCATAGGTCTGGTGGAGCCACAGCTCCGTGGCTGCGTCTCAAGACAGCCAATGCTTGTCCCTAGGAGTCGTTCTCAAAAAGCGGCCCCCTCACTGAGACAGCACAGGGAAAACTCCCACATCTGCCAGGGCTTCCAAAGGAACAGACCGGCAAGTGGAACTTCCCCACTGTCCAGGGCGAGAGGCAAAGCGAGTTACCCAGGCTGCCATCCCTGACGGTGTTGCTCTCAGGGGAACAGCGGACTCCCACATCCTCAGCGTGTGAGCAGTCGTGCTGCCCCCAGTTGCTGTGGGGACAGTCCAGGAGGGACAGCTCTGTCCCCACACAAGCCACATCATCCAGTAAGATAAAGCCTTGGCCAGCAGCATAGTCCCCTTCAGAGGCCAGGGTAGCAGGACCACTAGAGGAAGGAAACAGAACGTAACATCAGATTCATTAAAACTCATCAATCCCAGAGAGGGACCCAAGCTCAGACCCAAAGGGAACCCTCCCTGCAGAGCTCAGATGTGATATTGGTGGCCTGCTGACACACAGGATGGCAGCCAAGCAGCTTCCACATCTCACCAGCTTCAGTTTTCAGGGAGACTTACTCAGACCAGTCCACTTTCCAGTATGTGGTTAAAGGCACAGTCAGAGTAGCACAGAGGGCCAGCTGTACCACAGAGGCTGCTTTGCAGACATGACACCAGGTACATCAGTTTGGGGAGGGGCAGAGAAGGCATCAAAAATACCAACACTTAATTAAATCTATTTTCTTATGTAGGAAGTGGCTACCTGGAACTGAAATGCAGAAAGCTGCAAACCATTAGGCACTACAAGAGATGATGAACACAGTATGCAGCTTAACTCAAAGGAAATAATTTAGTTTAGACTTTTCTCAGTCTATAATGCTGAAATTTTACAAGGTTACCCTTTACTGGCTCCAAGACTAGAGTATCCTGATTTTATGTCTTCCCCAAAACCATACCCAACAGACAACAGTTCAGCAATGGAATGAAAGAAAAGCATTATGAAAATCCCTAATACTACTCTTTTTTTGCCCTCATGGTCTTTGTTCATCTACTGAAGCAGCGATGTGCTTAGCTGTCAGAGCAGATGGGTGATATCATTTAGCAGAGCAGAGGGGGTGGCAGTGCTGAGCTGATGCACCTGCAGATTTAAGGAGTATTGAGAAAACCTTGTGACTTTGGTGGGGCGTTCATAAAGACAGTATCAAGCCTGTTAACTGCTTTAGAACAGGACAAGGCAAGAAACAATAAAGATTTTTTTTATTTTTTTATTTTTCCTGCCTGGGAAAGGATGTGGATACTTATTAATCTTTTCTGAATAAAGTTGTATAATGGTAATAACTCTTCTAACAAAGCCAGCTTTGAAGGATTAAGGTCCAGTCTCGCCCACTGAAGGGGGATGGAATCTAATCCATGAAATTAGGATACACAGACACTACACATGCTCCTACCTGAAGCCCAGCTGCCTGCAGACCACCTGGGCACTGAGGTCTGTCCAGCCATCATCGCACACTGTGCCCCAGTCTCCGTTGTAATAAACTTCTACCCTGCCTTCGCTGGGGCTGCGACCACCAGCCAGCCTGACAGTGCCCTCTGCAAGAGGTGGGAGAAAGGAAGATCAGCAGTTAGCAGAGGAGAAAAGAAACAGCCTGTGGCTGAAATCAAAGAAACCAAAGACACAGATATCTGTGGGTACTCAAAAAATCAACATTCATTGCTCCCAAACATGCCCATCTCTCATGGGAGGATTCACCTCAGCCGGATTTCCGTGCCACTGTGGAAAGTCACGGGAACACCACCAAGCCTGATCCATTCCCACCTGCTGCTTTCTCTCTGCCTCCACATCTGGCAGCCCTTATGGGAGCCATACATAGAAGCCCTGCGGGATCCTGAGGCAGGGGGATATCCACCAAGCAATCTGTGGAATATGGGAGTAAGAATAGCCGCATCTGGCTGGCACAGAGTTGTAGTTCTGTACCTGTGAAAGGGTCACAGGAGACCCCAGCATCTTCAATGTGGTCACAGTTCTGCTCTCCCCAGTCACTCTTCTTGCACTGGTCAAGTGAGAGTTCATTGCCTGAGCACTCCACTTCATCCAGCAGGATCGGGCCAGATCCCTGCCCATAGTGAGCCCACGACAAGGCTTTTGGGTTCCCACTGCGGATGGTACAGGCACATATGCTCAGTAAGCAAGGTCACCGTCTTGTGCCCTCAGAGTCTGCCTTGCGCAGAGACTCTCCCATGCTAGGCCAGCATCCTCCCATAGATATCTGGTAATTTCTGACGTAGTGGTGTTGCCCACCGTTAACTAAAATACCCTATTGGAAAGCTTTGTAACAAAACTTTACAACACACAAAAAATGTGCCCACAACGTGAACAGTTCAGACACCTGGGCAGTCCTGAGGACAATGATGTTTCAACCTCAGTGACAGGCAAAAAGTCCCAAAGTTTGAGGGATGTTAAACTTGAATCATCCATTGTAAGCAGTTCTGTAGCAATGTGATTTTTGAGTCTGTTCAGTACACGACAGCTCCCATGCTAAGCGCTGAATGTCACACAGAATGAGGTTTGCTCTCTTGCTTTGCTGACTGCAGGCGATAAGGGCTGTCAGTGAAACTGGAGGTGTTTCAGCTGAACCAAGTAAACAACTGTGGTTCACATCAGAAATCACCATGACAAGTTATCACTGAGGCCAAGAAGATTTGCACTAGGACATGCATGCAAAAATAATGAACAGGGATATACATAAACCTTAGGTAGGGATGCACCAACTCTTTTTTTTTTTTTTTCCTCCCCACAGCATATACTCATAAAACTGACAGGAATTAAGTACAAGATCCCTTTATGGGATGATAACTGCAGAATTATCTTTCCCAGGGTTTCTATATACGTCCTTATAGAATAGGCCAGTACTACAGCGAAGGGACATGCTCTCACATTCTTCATTCTGCCTACCTCTATCACCACTCCATGTCATACAGCTGGGAAATTACCTGAGTCCCAGCTGCCTACAAACTACTTCAGCATCCCGGTCGTCCCACTGGTCATCACAGATGGTACCCCACTTGCCGTCATGGTAAACTTCCACTCGCCCTGCAAAGCTCTCCTTTCCCCCAACTAAGCGCAGCGGGGCACCTACACCTGTGCTTCAAGAAAGGGAAAAAGAGCACAACAAAGCAAAACAGAGACAAGGCACATCCAGCAGTTATTGGGACACTCTTGTCCCACTCTGCCACACCCTTCCCTCCAAGCCCCCCAGAAGCATCCATGATGGCAGCCCACAGTATGGGTTGCTGCTGGTCCAGGGCCGGCTCTTTAACTGGCTGCTACAGTGACCAGGGCTTTGCTGCCTGCAGACAAAAACCTGGTCTGATAAAAAGGCGATGTGGTCATAAGCAACAGCCATCTTTCAGTCACTGTAGATGTATGCCCGCTTTGAGTATGTGGCATTAGGAAAGGATGGGTAATCTTCCACTGGAAGGAAGATAACCACCTTTATAGCAGGTGAAAGACGAACATGCTCCGATGATTTGCTGTCCACAGTTTCATGACCTTAGATTTTACATCTTATCAGGAACACTGATGCAAGAAACAAGAAGCAAAACATCCCCTAGAGATTTACCTTCTGGAGGGACACATGTTACCGTGGCAGTCCCCTGGTTACAAGCTCCTGACACAGCTTCCCGATAGCCACACTGCAGCAGGGCTTTCTCATCCCCCTGGCAGTTTGCTGACTGCAGGTGCAGGGGAACAGGCCACAGTCCGGGATGACTCTTCTTCCCAGCTGTGCCAATCTCACTGGTACAGAGAAAGCAACAGAGCAATGAAATGCCACAGTACTGCTTGATTTACAAGTTCCCCTCGGTTCTTGTGACTCTCCAGCCCAGTTGTGGCATTTCACATCCCAGTCAGCCCAGTAGATTGGGAGCGCATAACGAGGTGGCTATTGACAATCTAATGGGAAAGCACAAGCAAGCGCAAAGCACTTCCCACCACCTAAGCCATTCTGTCCTCCTACTTACTGCAGAGGAGCTGATCCTGTCAGAAGTGGCACCCCCATCTGAGAGTGATGGACAAACCCACCAACAGATTCAAACATCCAAATATCTGCATCACTTTCTTCCTTCTCTGTGATCCTCATCTCCTTGCTATTTGGAACTTTGAAGGTCCAAACCTCAGATTCCCAAAGAGGGTTCACACTCTCAACATTTCTATTAGATGACTACAGTAACTCCAGCTGGTAACACTAAAAAAAGGGATACGATCTCACAGCTCACTCATCACAGCCTGGAGCACCAAGCAGGAACTACTCCTTTAAAAATCTCTTGCAAATGCTGATTGGGGTTGAGCACAGACACAGAAAGAAAATAGTGGGGAAGGACTGCGGTAAGTGGGAAATGAGCCCACAAAACAAACTCCTCTCCCCCAGCCAACACACTGTGACCACAGAGGCTGTTCTTTCAAAGGCCACGTGAGCGTGTAACTCATGCAACCAGACTGAGGTTCCCACCTGAGACCTAGTTGCCTGCAGACAACACTGGCATCCCAGTCAGTCCAGCGGTCAGCACAGATCGTGCCCCAGAGTCCACTGAAGTACAGCTCCACACTACTGTCTTCAGCCAACCGCACAGCACCTTCCAAAGGAAAAGAAAAAAAAAAGCAAGCTGCTATTTTCTGATGGAGGTTTCAGATCAGCAAGTCTTGAACTTGAACTGCACTTGGCTTTTCTCATCCCTGTTTTGCTGGTGCTGTCACTGAAGTGACTTGTATGAAGGAGCACGGATCATGGCACCTTCCCAGTTGCAGCAATAGCTGCTTGGGAGGATGGGTGGTGCTGTGTCCTTTCAAAGCCATGGTGATACTGACAGGAAACTAGGCTTCTGCCACAGATCCTGGATTGTCCTTCTGTGAAATGGGGATGATTTTACATGCTACCTTGAAAAGGTGTATGGAAATGGCAGATTCTCAAATTCCTTTTGACACTCCACTGATTTATTTTCCATTGACCACCTCACCTATGAGAGTCACTGTTGCTACATCTAGATGTTCAGTAACAGCAGGTGAAACCTCTTTAATTTCTCTAAGAAAAGCAAGTGCCACTGTAAATGCCCTTTCAACTCCTACTACACCACAAATATCTACCACTGTTTAGAAAGCACATCTCCTCGCTCAGTTACGTGCTGGGAGAAGGCTACACCTCCTGCCTGTAGTACAACTACACTTGTACCCTTCACTTTAACGAAGTCAGCTTTGAAAGCACTTCTGCTGGCAAGGGAAAACACTTTGCCATTTCATTTATTAATTTGGTACTTCATCTGTTCTGCAAAATCTGGGAAGAACAAGGAAGGTCAGAAAACAGGAGGACAAACAGAACATTCTCAAGAATGTGGCGCTGGAGTCAGTGCGTTGAGAGAGCTCAGCTCTCTTGCATGCCTTAAAGTAAGCAGCAGTCCCAGTGTCGGCACTGTGAGAAATTTTAAAGCAAGCCCATGACCTACCTTGCCACAGATGATTTACACACCGAGCCACAGAAGATTTTTCCTTGTTGTATTTGAACTGCTACACTTACATGAGGAGAGCTCTGATATGGACACTTAAGGAGTACGAGTAGGTTGTTTTTCACATAACTTAAAATGTTTTCAAAGTGGCATAAGTTAACAGTAAAAAAAAAAAGTCATCTCCTTGTATGAGAATAAAAACATCTATACAAGGCATTATGGCTACAGCAGCTTAAATCCACCCCCTACTGTATACAGACGTTTTTCTCCCACTCAGGCTAGCCTCTAGTCCTAACTATTTCAACAATTCAGGACACTCACTGTACTGTGCTTCTTTCACAGGGTGTCCTACCTGCTGCCTGCAAATCTGTGCAGCACGCGTTTCTGGCCCAAGCCCCCCCGACAGTGCAGCCCGGGCGCTGGCAGGGACACGCAGCAGCCCCTACCTTGGTTACAGTCGCAGTTAGCCCAGCCGATGGCCCCTGACGTGAGCCTGTAGAAGCACCAGGGTATAGTTCCCCCATCCGGGTTCCTGCAGTGGTTGTGGTCCCCCAAGCCACGGTCTGGGTACTGCTGAACGTAATCAGGGAACTCTGCCCAGCTGAGGCACTCGGCCCCGGCCTCGGTGACCGCCAGCGAGCCATTGTAATACCCAAGAGGTCCGACACCACACACGCTGGATGCTGGGCACAGGAAGGGAGCTGTCAGCATCACTGAAGGCATCACGCAGCAAGGCTCAGACAATGTGGGAGATACTGACTGATCTCAAGACACACTTCCCATGTCTGCAGTCTTAACACTACTTGCTGGATTTCAATTCTATCACTCTTCAAGGCAGCTGCTCAAAGAATGTTTATAATATGCATTATCTAAAAACCAGACTGATCTGAACATTGTGAACTGCCCAGACAGACCTTTGAAATGTGCTAACTCTGGGCCCAGACGTGGACAATTTCAACCAGTTCTCATTACCGGTGATTTCAATACTCTGGAGCAGCACTTAAGCCTGGCACGCACTCCTCTACTTCCTTCCCCACCTGCTTTGGCACCTGAATAAGACACTATTAAATTTGATCCTAGGCTCTTTAGCCTGTCTAAATTGATTGAAACTGAGAAGAGTTTAAAAAGAGCTATAATTTCATTCTATAAAGCAGGCAGGTGGGAAACGACATTGTATCTCATTTTATGTATGCTCCCCATACAGATTAGTGTATCACCTGGCTTATCTGAACTTGGCCAACATATAGGAAGGGAAAGGGAACATATTTTTGAGGGAAGTGCAGGTGCCAATGTTCCAGGTCAGTGCCCATGTGAAATAGCTCATGCAAAGAAACACCAACAATTAATTTAACATGGTCTTTAACAGAAGAAGAAAACTCCCCTTTCATGACCCTGAAATAAGAAGAAAGGAAATAAGACCAAATTCTCTGTGAGGGTGGGCTTTTTAGAGCGCGTAACATGGGCAGAACAGACCCAGAAAGGGACAAGAGTTGTAGCTCTATTCACTGAACAAACAAAAAGAAGCCAACACTTTCAGAAAACCCTTCTGCCATAAAGACACATAGGGCAAACATCAAGGGTACAAAGAAACTGTGCCTTCTAGCTGCTGCCAGCCCCAGAGAGGGTGTGTGACAGCTGGAGGTTAACTGCAAGGTACAAAAATGAGAAGCAGTTATGGGTCGATGTCTAGAAAACACAGCGTGCTCTTTGCATCACCTGGGACCCTCAGAAAGGGGTGTGTGAGAATTCAGTAGTTATTAGAGCGGAGGAAAGGTGAGCATGCAAAAAAAGACCGAGGCAGAGAAAGAGATGAAAGGAAAAGAACATGTGGGAGGAGTAGGGAACTGCAAGAGTAATAGACGCAAAGGAAGGAAAACAGTTTGGCCATTTTGGGGAAGGAGACAGACAGACATTGAGGCAGGAGAAAAGACTGAAGAAGTGATGGAAAGAAAGGAGGAATGCCAGGTAGCAGTGGTTCATCGTACCTATGGTCTCAGATCACCACTGCAGGAAAGAATCTGCTCGATGACTGAATTAATCACTTCTTGTTCTTACCTGCTCTCTGCAAATGGTTTTGGTTGGGCTGGGATCCCAGGAAAGCCTGGGAAAAGAAACAGAGCAAAAGCAGAGAGATGATTATCCGATGAAATAAACACGGGCATGTGCTAAAAGCAGCTCGGCCTTTTGCTGCTTTAGGCAAACACACCCTAGTAACCAGCCTCTTCTCCGCTTTCCCCATTGCTCCTCTTCAAATCCAATCACAGCTCTGCCCACTAGCAGTAAAATGAATAATTACTGGCCTGCAGAGATTTCCCCTTGATCTAAGCACTACATTACAGGACTCTGCTTGTTCTTTTCCAACACAATTGGAAGCCAGAGTGAGATACCTATGGAAGGAAAAGTTAGAAGAAAGTAATTGTTACCAGTAAGGAAAATAATGAATAACCACTCATTCTCTCTCCATGTACAGAGCAAGCCATCTACGGCCACAGCAGCAGAGATGTATCTACGTGATGGGATGATGCCCATAGGCATCCCTGTTAAAATAGTAATAAACATCCATACACAAAGTGAGAAATACCTAAAGAAGAAAATCCAACAAGGCTTTTTGAGGATTTTATTTTTAATACGTGAGGGCATGATATGGCCTATGGTATTATTATCCAAATGGGGTTAAATAGCTAAGAACAAAAAATTACGAAACAGAGCCCTCACAATTCCAGCATCCTGTCTGGCCCCAAAACAGCATTTCCTCTTGCAGGCAGTGTGTTTGGTGGCTATAGCTTGACTGCTGGCTGAGAGATAGGGATCTCCACTTCAACACCATCACATGGTATGCAGGCAGGTGCAAGATCATCACAGACCCAGAGTGAAAAGAAGAAACTGTACATGCTTCTGCTAGCTCCATGTAGTTTAATTCGTGCTTAAATACTTTTATATGAACAGTTCTAATACTTCTATAGGAAAACGCAGAGGTGTGCATGTAAAGAAAACTAGCTATTGGAAATGGTTCTGGTTTTAGTTCAAAATGTAGCAATTTTGCTTCTCTTAGCTTCACTTCTCCCTAGAAAAGGGGAAGAGTAAAATTTGGAATTAAACCAAAGCCACCCCTGGAATAAGCAGGGATAGTTCCCATAGACACCTGACAAGAATGACACCTACTCATGCAGATGTCGTTTTCAAATCAACCTTATGAATATGGTCCAGCAGGTGTTGACAACCATGGCCAAGCTCAAGCATCACCATCCAGAAGTCTGAATGTGACATTGCATATTGAAGATGAATCTCTGACATGGTTCAGAAATGGCAGATCAGATCTCAGGTGCGTATGCACAAGGGGACACGCAAATAAACCAGCATCTAACTGAAAAACTTGTTTCAGCCAAAATCCATCCATCTGCATGCATCGGGCTATTCCAAGCCCACATAATGATCTGTGAACCAACAATGCTGAAGGACTCAGCTGAGGATCTCAAAGCTCTTTGCAAGGGGAGGAAAGTGAGCTAAACTACACTTTGGTGACCACATCTAACAGGTGTCTGAGCCACAATCCAGGTCCCCTGACTCCTAGCTTTTAGTGTGCACCTGCACGCACATGTAAGCCTGCAGGCAATACAGGGATGGGTTGGACTAGCAACAGGCTACATATGAAAGCCTGAACCTGCTTTTCTTGGAGACTGACCGTAAACAAAAGCACTGCAGTCCAAGTAATATGCTTGCCTTCTAATGAAATGTTAGTTGCTGCCAGTTCCTGTAGCAGTTTCCAAAATCCCCCAATGCTGACCATCGCCACCACCAAATTTTAGTGCAAACAGCCTGTGCTGCAGTCACTGCCCCAGGTCCATGCGGCTATGGATCATCTGTCCAACAGCAATAGGGATAATCAGTCAATCAGCAAAGAACAGACACAAAGAATCTCTCCTGCCAGGGTCACTGCAGCGCTGGAGAAACATAGGAAATGTCAGCCAAGGCATCTGCAAGCCCTTGTGCATCCCGCTTTCCTGCTGTTTCCTTTTCTGAATTTCATATGCACAAGGAAATAAATCCCTTCCCAAGCCCCCAGCCCTTCCCAGAGACCGCAGCTGCCTAGATGCTTTGGAAAACATATTCAAGTAATAAAGAGATCTACGTACAGCGAGGATATTGAGAGCCATGTGACTTCTTACAAGCAGACAGAAGAATAACCATTTCTTACCTCCACGCATGTAAGACAGGATAACAGACTCGAGAGCTCTACCAGGAGCCCAAGCACTCTGGGGAACTCCATCCTTCCTGGACAAAGCGGCCAGAAGCTTCTTCAAGCATCACATTCTCGTTCAGGTGCCGGGCTCAGCGGCTGCCCCCTCCCCGGGCTCTGCAGCGGGGTTTCCCCGGGAGCAGGGCACTAGCCGCTCCGCACCGGAGGGAGCGGGATGCCGCTTCCATTTCTGTGCTGGGAAAGTGATGTCAGGGAAGGGATCAAAGTTCCCAGCAGCATCCTAGCATTTCACTTTCTCCTTCCTCTCCTCATCAACTCTCCTTGATTCTTCTCTTCGGAAAGGAGAAAAAGAGGGGAGAGAAATAAGGGAGGAGAACATGCCTCAGAATTTCTCTAACACCCTGGAAAACAGGAGGAAGCGAGCGCAGGCGGGTGGGGCACAGCCCTCAGCCCGCTCCGCACCCCCACTGTCCCCTCCCTCTCCCCGAGCTCTAGGTAAGCGCTTCTCCCCAGCGCCAGCCTCCGCCTCTCCGCCCCTCTCTACCCAGCTCCGCTCCTCTCCTCTCCGCTCCCTCTCCGCACAGCTACAGCAGGGAGCTGGGCTGTATCCTACTGCAGAACCTCCAGCAACAAAACTGGAAAAGGAAACAGCCTGTGCACGCACACTTGCCAGAGATTAGACTTGCTGGAAGGAATCTGGACTTTATCCCCCCCACCACTGCCTCCTCGATTAGCTGCTCGCAGCTTCCTGAGGTCAAACTCTCCTCAGGTTTCAACCCAGGTAAATGAGACCAGAAAACTTTATGTTAAGCAGCTTCCAGCTCTCACCCTTGGCAAGCCCACAGGGGGCACAGCCCTCTCCGGGGTGCATTCCCAATTTGCAGCCCTGCATCTTGCCGCCATGGGTATTGCCTCCAGAGAGCTTTTCCATCGTCTCCTTGACCTTGGGCTCTAAAGTTGTTTTCCCTCGATTGGCTAGGATGCTTTCCAGAGGGTTGATCATTATTGTATTGCTATGAACACAGAATCAGTCTTTTACTGTTTTCAGCTTACTGCTCCTTCCTATAAATTAGGGTTAGTGACTACAATAAAAGTTTTAAACATTATTAAATCCAAGAAGGGAATTGGTCAGTTCGAAGCTGTTCAATCTTGGACATTTTTTTACACTCTCCCTGTGCTGCTCCTCAGCTCAGTTTGATGGGTGTTTCATATATTTATATTCTGATTTTGGAGGGCTTAACTCCTGGTGTTCTGCAGCATGAAACATGAAGGTCACCTTAAGAAATGAGCTCACTTCTGGCCAAGTCTGCTGAGCAGCATTTCCAGACACCTTCAGCATAAAAACAACGAATGGGCTGAAAAAAAAATCCATTGGCTTGACAAAAAGCCTCTCTTCTTTCTTCCCTTACTTACTGCCCATTACTCACTTCACGTGACAGTTTCATGTTGCCTCATCCTCAAGTCACTCATCAAATGCAAGGAAATTCCACTACATGCTGGATCTTTTATAGGAGTCGCCAAGTGGTAGGAGGGAGCCTTTTCTGGAGTGGATTTATGCCCATTCTGGACACAGTGGATTTGCCCAAGGATTACGCTCAGTTAATTAGGAGCAAATCTCCTGAATCCTCATAGCAAAGGAGGCAGATGATCAAGGCAAGAGAACATAGAAATAGCTTAGATGCTACAGCACACTGCAACTCTCAGGCAGTGTTGGCAAGGAGGAGCAAAACAAAATTAAAAGATGGGAATGTGTTGGAATTTAAAATGATTTACTCCAGTGAAAACACAAGGAAAGGATATAGTAGAGGTGGGAACAGAAACTCCCAGAGCATTCAGAGAAATCTGCTCCTTAGTCAGAAAGAGGCTGTCAACGCCCCTTCAGGACTCCCCTAAGACGCTCACCTATTCAGCCCTTTAGATCTGGAAAGAAACAGCTGCATTCAACCTCTGACACATACTAATAGGGTTTAAAACCTCTAGCAAAAGCCCGTACTGGATTTCTCTCCCAGTAGCTTCTAAGTTGCTTCCCTCCCAAGGCAAGGCTCTCCTAGATAAAGTGATTTTAAAGGAAACACAGAGCAGTGCACCAAAACCAGGAGAAGTCCAACTCTGGTATTCAGTTTCTGGAGGAACAACAAACCGTGCAAAGATACAGTGGGTTTTGCAGTTGTCTCCTGTGTGGCAGGTCCTCTTTTGGAATGATTTCCTTCCTGCCAAGGCTCCCCCTGGTCTTCTGGCACATGTGATGACATTTCCTGAGAGAGGTGGATCTCAGATTCTAAAAAGCCTCTCATGGCTACATGGCCCTCTCCAAAGTGCAGAGGAAGACCAAGAAGGAAATTATACCGATATGACTATGGCAGTTTAGATAGCTAACATATCTAAAGGTAAAGCAGATCTTGAACTTTCTTGTGTGGGCAAGTTTGAAGCAGTTGTAAATAGCAGAGTCCACCATTGAACACAAACCACTTTCTCACCCTTATGTACACGCAGTTCTCTAAGTCCATGATCCCCTACAGAGTCTTTCTGTCTCAATTTTTCTAGATTATTCTGTATTGACCCTTCTGAACAAGAACGCTCTAAAATGCTCTGGGCTCTCTGGAATTCAACCTGTTTCTCCTGAACTGGCAGGACTAGAATTCATCAAAACCAGCTGGAGTATCAACGCTTCCCCATAAGAGATCTTCAGTGAAAGCCTTAAAAGAGAGGTAGCTAATGGCAATCATACCCAGAGCTGGTATAATACTCAAGTTGTAAGGTACAGGAGTATGATCAAGGAATTCCAGCAGATTTGCTTAAATCCTGTAAATCCGACTTAGGAGGGTAGAACAGCTAGTCCGCTTTTGTTTAATTCTTTCCCCACCACGCAATCACATACAGGTCTCTGCAGCAATGTTCTTAACCAGCGGGCTCAGCACCAGAAACCGGTTTTTTATTCCCCAGCAACAGTGTTGTGGGGTGCTACAAGCCCTGAACTCGGAGAGGACACTGTCACTCACTGCAGTTACACACAGCTGTTAACGGAATGACCCCCAATACATCAGAACGCGTTTATACACCCAATATAAGCTTAACAGTGAGATTTTGGGAAGCGGCAGCAGCTCCAATTGCCAAGGACAATCAGTAGCTGCAGGATTTCTGGTTACAGCGTGGGATCCTGAGCCAAGAGAACTGCTAGAGTGCTTTTGAAACAAGCACTGTAAAACCTGGGTACGTCCGAAAGGCATTCTCCTTCCTTCCTTCTTCCAAATAAATGTGTTCCTTTACGCACTGGAAAACCTTAGCATTGTAATTTTAAGCTTACAGTCGACATGTAAAAGGTCAGAAAAAGCCCCAAACAACTGGACTTGTGAAGCAGTAAAATCCAAAAATGGCTGTCCAGATTAGTGGCAGCTGCACAAAATTTTAAAAAGTAAAAACAGAACAAAAAAGTTTTAGTTTCTCTGTTACAGCCTCTTTTCTAATGAGACAGTTATTCACACACACTAGCATTCGGTACATTAGCATAGCTGCCAGCTTAAGAGCTGCAAAATCATACTTGTAAATTTTAATACAAAGAAAGAAAAAATATCATCAACAGAAGAAAATTTAGAATTCACGAGTTCCTCACTCCCAACTTAACTTACCTCCTCCGGAAACAACTTAGCAAGGGGCTCTCCTTCTGAGAGAGCATCTTTTGGACTGAAAATGCAAAATGCCACCCAAGTGTTTTCCTATGTTTAGATGTGGACATCACATTCTTACTGACCCCAAATCCTCTGAAAAACCCATTTATGCCACTGTAAATAACAGTTAAATGAAAAAATGCTTCACAAACTTGAAAGCATACACTTGAGCAATATTTATGTGATGAACACATATTATTAGCCCGGAGCTCCAGGCAAGTCCGCTTCAGCTCCATGCAAATTCTACAGTCACACCTGAGTAACCACACAATCTGTG
The DNA here is from genome assembly GCA_013399095.1 of Psophia crepitans. NCBI lineage: Eukaryota > Metazoa > Chordata > Aves > Gruiformes > Psophiidae > Psophia > Psophia crepitans. The sequence continues at coordinate 88,678 of VWZZ01008452.1, forward strand.
TGTGTGCGCGACTCCCCTCTGACCCTTTGCTTTTTCTTTACACCCCAAGGAATTAGTGACATAAATGGTTATATCATTAGCTCTCTGACACATTGCATTTTTCTTAACAATTAGGCACTGGTCCTAAAACAACAGGAGTTGTAGTTTTGCAGTACTCTAGTGAAAAATAACAAAACACAACTAGGCATTACATTATTTCGGTATCAGTCCATGTTTGAGTTTTCTCTCCCTTTTAGTTTTTTTACCAAAGCAGCAGAACATTTTGTAGTAGATTATGAGTCACTCAAGCCAAACAACAGTCTTGCATTATTTTATTGTAGTACAGACAACACACTTGATCTGACATGGCACCATACTTGTCCCACCTGCAAATCACAAGCTTCTAAATTAAAGTTATACTTGATCCTTACCAATGTATGGAGTATTAACAAGGTCTTTTGCTGGAGATTTCTTTCTCATTCTACAGCCTTCTTGTACAGCAGCAGGAATTAAAAAAATTTCAAGAGGAACCAAATAGTGTATACACACATGTAGGAGTACAAGTTATGAGATTACTATCAATTTTAAGTTGGCTCAATGTCTGGGCCTGAGCACTTTCTGATAGCAGCTCAGGAGTTAGGCAGGAAGCTTATACATGAGGAAAAGTCACCCCCTAACTGTTAGGAAAGGCATTTACATGCATTCCTAGAAGATTTTATTTTGCAGTGAGAACCTGACTTCACACTGTCACTAGCTGAACAACATGCTGCAGAAATCCTAAGACTGTGAGACCCAAGAACCTCATGAAGCAAGTCAGCTGACGGTCAAGGTGGGCATCTTTTGCTCTGGAAACAAAGGTGCCGGCAAGATCCATACAGCAGTGCTGACAGATACCACTTGACATTAAATGCTCACTCAAGCCTACTCCTCACTTCTGTGCCAGAAAGTCCAACTTTAATTGCCTGTCCGCAGTCCCTGTAGTAACGCACATTATACGTAACGTGTCATCTGAGGAAACCTCCTCAGGAGCTTGTTCACTTGATTTGATGTTAAGTTTCCCCTGGGTGACATGGTGTCCTCCTCATTTTGACCCTTGCGCTCCTTCTGAAAGAGAAAAAGAAACTTCAAAATATTACCTTTGTTTATTTGCAGAGTTGACGCTCACCCCCAAAGACTGTGACTCACTAAACTGGGATGTGTCTTTCAGAACGCTCTTTCTTTAAGGAACAATTACAATAGCGCATGGCTCAATAATCACAAGGCTTTCAAAAGCTGATGACCTTTAAATGATGTAATTAATGACTGATACCTTGTGAAGACTATATTCTTCCATATTCTTAGTTAACAATATTATAAATTAGAGTAACAATGCAGATTTTTTCTTTTCACTTTCTGTTACTCAATTTGATTCTTTCTACTCTACCAAATAAATTGTGAACAATTTTTCATTTATGCTGTCCAACAGCAATAGTGAATAACTATTTATTAAATGATTGTACTGCTACAATAATAATAAAAATTAATAAAACGGAGACCTGAAATCAGTTTAAGGACAAGTTTAGTACATATACTTACATATACCTTTAGTCTGCTTTTGAAACTAACTTGATTTCTGATTTATCATATAGCTGGAAACCTCTAATTTCCAAGCAATTTGCTTTTCAAGAAAATGTCTAGCCTTCAAAGCCAGAAACAGCCTAAAAGAACTCCTAATTTTCAGAGGATTGAGAACAGCTGTAACTGCCTCGTGTATCCTGAAAGTTCTGTTTATTATGAGGATTACGGAAACCACTGGTTTTTTTCTCTACCGTCTTTTCTCCACCCCCACCCCTGCAAGCACAGAACTATTTACAGATTTGTGGCAGACCAGACTTTGGGAATCCTAACTTACTACTCTCCCCTGCTGCATAGATAATCAGGTATTGGACCGGTACCGGAGTCAACTATTTCTTCAGTTTCCAAATCAAAGCAGTTGCAGAAACTTGCCTACACTGTACTTCTCCCCAGTTACAATATAATCCACACCTCGCACCATGGAAATCACTGTTCTGTGTAACAGCTCCAAATTGTAATCTCCCTCATTCAGAACTGTCAGGTCATATGAAGAAGAGCAGCAACTGCTATTGCTGCGTTAGTGCTGAAGCTTTAGCGATTAAAAACTGAACGAAACCAAAAGCAATGGCCAAGGTTAGGGTCAACTGACAGCAACTGAGCTCTGCTTCAAAAATCTGACAACACAAAAAGGACTGGATGTGACTACTGTTTCATCCTGAGTTATAACACACCAAATGTACAGTCCCTTTCTACAGCCCTTTATTTTAATCCTAATTTAATTTTAACTTCTGCATTCAAAAAGGAAGGACTGTATGTCTGATCTACGTCATCCTGCATCTCTCCTACAGCTCAGATGGGTTACAAGACCAACCAAACTGTCAGAGAACATTACAACTGTCGACACACAAAAAATGATAGGGGCCTTCCTCCTTCCCTACTACCAGCCTTTTAGAACACAAAAGGGGCCGTAATTACTTCTGCCTTTGCGACACAGTCATAGAACATCCGGATCTCCTCGGCACAAGCTGCGTCGTTGAAGTCATTCTGTTTCCAGCAGGCCATCATCACCGACATCTCCGTGATGCATGTCGCCTCTGGAAGGGAAAGACAGCCAAAAACCTCCGGTGTGCCAACAGCCTCCGCAGCGCGTAAATCCCCAGGGAGGAGTTAAGAGGGGGCAGAAGGCGGTGAGGAAAAACAGGACGGATGCAAGGGTCGCATCTTTGTTCTGTGTAGAGAAGGTGCTGCGAGCCCAAGGGTTAGCTCCGCTGCAGCCGCCAACACCTGAATTCTTAAAGTAACTGCTACGTTACCACGTGGCGAAGTATTTCACACGTGCGAGTGACGTAGGGCACATCACAGGGTGCGAGCTGAGGGTCGCTGCGGGAGAAGTAACCTCTTCACGAGACCCGCGCGGGAACTCCGCGGCACAGAGCAGCCCCCCTGCCCCGCACAGCAAAGGCCCTTCCCAGCGCCGACTCGCCCCAGCCCGACANACAAGGCCGGGCGGCCCCGGCGGCAAGGCACCCCGCAGGGGCTGGGGGCCCGCCCGTTCCTCCCCGGGGAGAGGACGGGGCGGCGTGTAAGGGCCTGGGGTCGGCAACTCACCTCCCGCCTGCTCCC
>VWZZ01008452.1:91941-107930 GCA_013399095.1 Psophia crepitans
GCTGCGGCTGCCGCAGGAGTTTCTGTGTTCGAGGGACCCACCCCGTCAGAACTCCGACCGCTCGCGCCCAAACCTTCCCTGCCGCGCACCGGGCCCGTGAGGGAGCGCACATGCTTCAGCCGGAGCCGAAGGAGCCACGGCTGTTTCAGATAATTCACGTGGAACGTAGGGAATTCTTTCGCAGCTGCGCGGAAGCTTTCCCTGGTGTTGGAACCGGGCGTCGCCTCTCGCGCTGCCCTTCCTCGCCCTTACACACCAGCGGCTGCAGCCCCCGGCGCCGTTTGCGAGCGAACTGCTGCTTCTGAAGGGGGGGGTGGGGGTGGTCTCTCGGCCCCGTGCGCAGCAGCGGGGAGCCCCGTTGCTCCCAGAAGTTTGTGTGCCGGTGCAGGATTTAAATCCGCGGCTCGGGAGCCCGTAGGTCCCCAGCTGAGCGGGCAGGTGACGGCGCGCAGGAACATCCCAGGGGCTGGGGTACAGACGGATCTCTGCACAGCCTGCGGCGCGCGGGAGATACAGGGCACTGAGGAGTTAGACACTGGGGTGGGGACCTAAATCCTGAAGAGGCCGTCTTACCTCCGTACGAGGGCTCCTTCAGGCACCAGCAATTCCCCTTGTCCACTGGAAGATGTAGGAAGAATCAGTTTTCTTCCACACGAACGGTTCTGATGATGTAACAGAAGGCCAAACCAAAAATGCTGGGAACAGGGTGGCGGTTTGTTTTTTTTTTGTGTGTGTGTAGGACACTGCTTTGGATGAAAATACATTCAACCCCCTGGCTACAGACATAAAACCCAAAGCACTCCCCTTGCCTCTGCCTAGTCAAGGAACTTAACGCACTGGAAATATTGTTACCTCGAGCTAAGCATCACCAGACCTACACCAGAATATCCTCAGTATCAGTACCAGAATTTACTGCATCCACAGACAACGTGCTCTGGTATGTCTGATTCTTTAACTATTTTTGTGTTACTTTTAAAGTAGTGTTTTCTTAGAGTCCAATTTAAAGAGTATGAGAAGACATTTTCAAGTAAACAGAAGATTTCTTTTGGCCTGGTTTAGGAGCAAATTTCCATCTCTTCAGGTGCAAATTCAAACAGCCTGTCTGAAGTTTTGAAACAGTTGGGAAGAGGGAAGTTTCTCTACTTCCATTTTTTTCTGATGGGACAGGAAACAGGCTATCATTCTAGCCTGACTACCAGTGGAGAAGGAGGAAAACAAGCCCACACCTCCAAATTAGGCTAGAGGGCTTGCACCCTGCAACTCTAAACACTAGAGATCTTGCAAATTCAAGACAGGGAGCTGAAATCCTTTTCAGTATTCCAGTTCATGTGCGGTTCAGCTGCCCTTGGTTTTGCCTCTTCTAGTTCCTCCTGCTACCCACTTTTCCTGGCTGCGTTTGCCTGCTGCAATTACTAACTAGAATTGCACAAGAACAATAAAAAGGAAAGACACAAACACTAGGACATAGGAGCAGCTGAACTGCACTCCCTGTAAATCAAGCTCCCTTTCTCCAAATTACATTAGCTAATGGTGGCAGCACCTTCAGGTACATTTGCCTTCAAAAGCTGATCTCTCTTTTAAGCAATTCCAAGAAAAATGGGGGGGAGAGAAGGGGAGGCTGAGAAAGAGGAAGGCAAGCTACACAAGGAGAATTGTAATAGCTTCCTGTCATTTACTGCTCTCTGCATTACAATCTTTTTTTTTTTTTTTNAGCCTGGGATTGGAGCATCAACCTAATAAATTCCTGAGCAGACAGAATAACGTACGTGATGGTGTCTGCACACACCACACGGAGATGCCTGAACGAGACACAAACATTTGTTTTAAGGGATAATGTGGAACTATAGAAGAAGGGTGTTACTCGATAGCCAAGTCTCTCCATAGCCTGTATTTTGTACTGTTGATAGCACAGAGAACACCGATGGATGGGAGAGAAGCCTCGACTTTTCAGGGCCAGTGAGAAACCTGACTCCCTCAACAGACTGATGAGCGAACCCCACAGATAGTTCATTGTGAATCCTGGATGCACAACTGTAAAGAACACGTAAAATTCTAACTGCGTTTACAACTTCTTTACATGAAGCAACATAGAGCTGAATCCCAGCCTGCATTTCAGCTAGTCAAAACCAAAATGAACCACAGAGATTAAACTATTAGTATTAGATGTAAAAAGAATCTATATTACAAGTAGAATAAGGGGCAGTTATGATGCTACAGTAAACGCTATGCCACAGTTAAATACAATGCTAACAGTGCTGTAATAAAATACACCCTTAAAATGAGATGGTCATCTTAAATACCTCTTTAAGAGGTGAGAAATTACACCATGGATCCTTTGCTTTCTAGAGTAACTATGTAAAACCACGAGACACTGCCTAAAAACAGTTAGGGGTGAGGCTAAGAAATCAGTTGCATTGGGAGAAATGAAAAGAGTTGATATCCGCATCTTTCTGAACTGCTTGGATCCAGCTTTCAGGTAAATTCCAGTGTATCCACCCAAGTTTAACCTGAATGCCCCAATTCTTCTCATACAACTTCGTAATAGCCTCACTTACCACAATTTATTCTCATCTGTCTCACTCTAACCTCCTTAAACTCCAATTTAATTGGCGATATCTTAAAAGTTAAGGCACCCCCACTTCACCTTCAGTAGTGAAACTAACTGGTTTACTAAAATTCCAGTCGGTTCAGACTTACTCCTGTCTGCTGAGCCATTGTGTTTGGACAGTATTAGCACTTAATGGACTTATTAGCACATTCATTAGCCCAATGAGAGATGCAACTTCTTTTCTGACATGTCACCCCCTGCCCAACTCCAGTGCTAGTCTACCTCACCCTCAGCTATCTCAATCAGATCAGCCGCCCTGTGTTATTCTGTCCACCTGGCTGATCCTGAGCTGCCATCCCTAATCCCCTACTCCCACATCTACTCAAACCCAGCCCATTTCCACTGAAAATTACCTGATGCCTCCTTATTTGCTCAGAGATGCCACAAAGTATCATGATCTGCCCTGATCCAAGATCCCCAGAACCATCTCTAGCTGAGACATTTCAGCATTAGATGGGTCTTTTCTGCAGGAAAGAATGTATACAACAGCATACAAATTAAGATGCCAGTCATGTCAGAGCTCTGGAACAAATTCTGCAGCTCCATTCTCCTCCACCCTTCCTAATCCCTCTGCAGGGCCACGCATCTCTCACTGCCAGCTCCGAGACACTGCATCATAAGAGAAGTGCAGTTTGTTAAAGCCTGACACACGCTTTGGCTCAGCTGGTCGTATCACTAAAAGGATTTTGTCTCTGATTAATTTCAACCTGTCAGTAGAGGTCTCTGGGCGGAATGAAGGAACCTGCCACCCTGTACGTTTCCGATTAATACAACTTCTCAGAAGGTGCCTGGAGATCCATCAACAATCTTAATTAAATCCAACCACATGGATGACAGCTAATCATTAAGGGAGTGGCTCTCTCGGGAGAATGGCTGAAGAGTGCTTATGCAAGGATGGTAAGGGAGGCAGATGGCTGCTTGTCTAACATCGCAAAGCCTGTTTAAACAGTGATGTCCCTGATGGCAGTGTATCAATTCAATTTATCCTGTTCTCAGTCCTTTAGGAGTTATTTGTTCTTCCACGTCAGTTAAAACTACCCTCTGCCAAGGTGCAAGAAGGGTATTTCTGCTGATATTCTCCATCTGCTGCATTCTGCAGACCAGTTCCAGGGAAAGAATCTCATTGTCCTTTCCTTCCAAACATACACATCCTGCTGTTGCTTGACTCTCGTTCTACTTACCATCAGAGAGGACTCAGAGATCCTTCATTTTGAAAATGACTACAGTGACAGAAATAAGAAAAGGCAAGAAAAGGCAATTCTTTTTCAGGTCTAGAAGTTATCAATGTTAGGTATCAAATCAATATTCTCCACTGAAGTTATTTGCTTCCTAGAAATTGCAGTCCTTGCTAAAGGACAGAAAACACAGACTACTAGCTCAGTATTAAAAAATACCCAGCTTCTTATTGGAAAAAAATAGGCAGCACTTGGTATCACAGATTAGGCAGGAGAACGAGAACTTTAGGTTGTCCAGTGCAATGAGTGGATTGCTAGATTCTTAACCTTCCGACAGACATTTGTTTCTCCTCTCTCACCTCTCAGAGGGCATAAACTTATCCTAGCTTGTCAATTCAATTCTGAGACGCAACATCGATAGAATCTGCTCGTGTTTCACATGAGCAGTAATGAGGAGATACCTATTTTTAGAACATTAATGCGAGTGAATAAAGCTATCCTGACGGCTTTGAAATCCTCCCTCTAGTCACACAGTAAACAGGCAAAACGCATGACAAGCAGTGAAGTGACTCACCCTAGTTAGCAGAAGCCTGCCAAAGGGTTTACAGAGGTAATCTCTTTATCATCAATATTTGATATCTTGCTAAAATTCACGATTAGTATCAGCTGCATGTTTTTACGAATACGGGCACCCCACACTGTAAGAACTTGATGAGAAAGATGTTGGATACAGTGTTGATTCTGAGTATCATATAAGCTTTCCAGTAGTCATAACAGGAGTGATGACATTCAGCCACCACTTAGCTGGTTTGCATTTAAAACAGCGAAGTGAGAAATACAGTTAGCAGTCAAGAAGAGAAATCAGAAACCTTTTTCCAAAAAATTAATAGTTGCTGCAGTGCCCTTCCTTGTCTGCATTCAAGCATTTGCATTAGTAAAAAGACAACTAAGATCATAAATTGAAATCACTTTGGCTAAGACTGGCAGTATTCTTTGGATATTATATAGCAATCCTTTCAAATGCATTATTATGTAAATTAATCACAAAGTCTTCAAGTGTATGAGACCCAGCTTCTTGTTCTGACTCCTTCAAATAACAGGAGAGAGATGAAAGCAAAGCTCTGGGGGGAAAACCATCTTTATTCAAAGTTTTGCAGTCCTTTCTGTGCAGAGAGGTGGGTGTTGTGAAGGTTGATCAGCAGCTTGGAACAGAACTGCAACCACAACTCTTCAGCCAGCTAGGGAGGATTCCTGCCTCTCCTGCCCCTGAGAAGTTTGCCTGGCAGCTACACCAGTTATTCACACTGTGCACTGGAAGAAATATTCCAGCCTTTAAGTTTTGTGCACCATTTACAATAAGTGAAACACATTTAGTATATTAATATAGGCAACAGACACACTGTTTATAGATCATGGACATACTGGAACATACAGGAGATGATAAAGCTAGTACGATCTATTACTATAAAAAAAAAAAGCTCTGCAAATACAAGAGAAACACAATGCTTGGGTGAGCATCACAGCTATGAAGAGTGGTACTTGGTACTCATTACCTTTTGAGAAGTTCATCACCTGTTAAGACTCTAAAGACAAAGCTATTGAAACTGGCTCCTGACTCTTAAATACAAACCCAAAGTTGTACTTTTGAAAACCTCGGACAAAACCCACAGAATATCTGTGATAAAGTTACTTTCATATCTGTGCTACTTTCACACCCATTTTAAGAACGGATATGATCTCGGAGGTCCTTTCCAACATTAGTGATTCTATGGCAATTGGAAATACTCCTGCTTGGCAACAGTCATGAAGCTCAAAGCAATAGCCTTCTGTAATACATACATAAAGCAAAAAAACACCCAAAACAAAACCCTGTATGACTAACAAAAAAACCTTGTTGACTGGTGACTGTAATATACTGATTAAAGATAATAAATACTGGTGAAGAAATACCTGGTTGTGAACTAGCAGACTAATGAATCGGGTTCCCAAGGATTAAGTTTCTATCTGGTTTGCTAGCTACTTTTTTAAGTTGTACCACTAGATCTTCAACTCTATTGTTAGCTGACAAACATGCTCACTCTGCTGAGTGGGAAGGCAAAGCGAGACTAGGACATCACTAATCAAGAACTAAGCAGGTGCTATGAAACACAAGGTTACACTGGTGCTTCCTCCTGTTATTCCTACAAGGGAATACATCAACTGTAGCATATCTAATTTTGGCAACAGCAGATAAATTATAACAAATACGTGGACTTGGTTATAAATGCCACAATTCAAGAGACTACTTAATTACAGGATAAAACTGCAAAACCAGAATGTGCTAGCACCTGGTTCTTATTTTTTATGTTTAGTACAAAAAGCAAGATCAGAATTTCTCCTCCTGACTATCCCACCAAACACTTGAATAAGGGGTTTGAGATATAGCTAATTCAGAGAACCACACAAAGATGACTGAATGATTTTCTACAGACACATGAAATGAAGACAATCTGAAGTAACTGAAGGAATTAACTAAAAAAATTTATTTAAATATCATTAAACTGTTCAGTAGAAGTTGATATTCAGAATTAAAGCGGCCTTAATTTGTTTTATCTTAATTTACTTCTCAAGCACATTGTGGCCACTTCAATCCTGACTACACATATCTGATTTGAGTAATCCACTTTAACAATTCATTCAGATATATTCACTTAGGTATTCATGTCTCCTGAGCAACTGAAAAATGGAATGGTAAACTGATGAATGTATTTTAGCTGAAAACCATTTGTTACTATTATTACAGAGGAGATATAAAAAAGCACTGTTCTAAAAAAAAAAAAAGTGGGTGACATCAGTGTACAGTGTATGCATTTTCTACACTTACAAGAATCCAGTGATATTTATGGGTATGAAGTCTCCCCTGTCAAGGTGCCCTGATTTTACCACTGCAGTATTGTTTATCATCTGAGAGGCACACACTGAGATGCCTATCATTACCTATGCTAATATGATACCTATAATATCATACCTATAACATTATGAATGGGAATTCGAGAAAAAAAAAAAGCAGAGATTAAGTGGTCCCTCCACAGCTAAGCGATAGATAGTGACTTAATTAGGGATAGACTGTAGATTCGCTCCTGTTCCTAACTTTTACTAACAGGCTTCAGACTTCCCTTAGCAATGCAAGAACTGCCTTATGAAATGAAATTACCCCACAGACGCCAGACTTTCATCACCAACTCTTAGGCGTGTCTTAGTCAGTAGTTACTTCTGAAGAGGGAGGAGAAACAGAGAAATAAAATACCATTATACCATTAGAGACATCACTGCAGAGTGGCCGTATTTCCCTCTGCTTTTAAACCTGTGACACTAAGTGAATTATTTTCCCCCCAGTGCAAGATCAATTATTTCAGAAAGGTACCCAACATGGTAGGGGATAGCGGACTTTATATCTGTAAGAGATACGGACTACACAACAAAGAAGATCTATCCATATGTCATCACTTACTTTTAGGAACTCCAGTCACAGGCCAGGATCGTACTGGGTTAAGATTTGGTGGAGAGATAAAACCATCCCAGTGCACCTGATCCTGATCCTCAACTTCAGCACAGAAAGACTGCAAGGTTTGTATCCAGACTGAAGAGACCACTGGAAAGGCACCATCGTTAAAATGTGTTTGTCTTTGCAGAAAGGTGCAGATACTCAAAAAGAGCAAGTCAAAGGCCTCTGAATTGCTCGCATTAAGGAGATAACAAAAAGTCAAGATTATAGCTGGGATTTCAGATGCAAGGGAAATTTAAAAGAAACAAAGCATAGCAATTTTACTCTACTTCTGCACAATACCAGGTAATACACTTTCTGGTGTGAAATATTTTGTTGAAAGTTGTGAATTAAATAATTTACTCTCTCACCCCACTGTATATATCACTTGGCAAGTGAGCAAAAGAGGAAAATTAGGCAGAGAGTAAGTGACCTGCCCGTAGCTATTCAGTTACACTGAAAAGCAGGAGTATTTGAGGCATGCTTACTTGGGGAGAAGAGACTTTATTGCTGCAATTTCATAAGGCACAATTGCTCGCCACAGGCATTTGTCTTTTGTAATTCCTTCACTGGAAAAGCTATTTGTTAATAGTAGTTAAAAGTACTCCTTAATGAGACTAAGTGATGGATAAAATCCTTATAAAAAATGATTAATATTTTGGAAATTAAAAAAAAATCCCTGAAATAACTTAGGGCATTTGAGCAAGAGTCTGAAGAGGTGTTCCTCTGAAGTCAGGTAAGCCACAAGGAAACTGTACCAAATGCAAAAGGAGAGTAAATTCCTCTTCTGCCCCACAGGTTGACAGCTGCAAGTCAGGAGCGGCTTTACACCACAGAGCTGAAATTCAAATCAAAGCAGTTGCTAAGATCTCCACTGCTGAAATCCAGTCACAGCAGGAACTTACTCACTTCATGCACCAGAAAAAATAGTCTCTGTGAGAGTTTTTCTTCTATTTCAAGGCAAACATTTGGAGCGAGGTAAGAATTCGCAGTCTCAACTTTCAATGCAATTTTCAAATCACACTGTTACAAACATGGGTCAGTGCTGCCTCGTCCTCTTGAGAAATATCTCGTGCATATAGTCCCAAAATCTTCCCTGATGCGACTCATTGCGATGAATCATAGCAGTGAGGGCCTCACCCTGATCAAGGCTTTGCCAATAATCCTGCAGCCACATCTCTTTCCAACTGAAACAAAAAGAGAGACACCACCATAAGCCATTAAAAAAACAAGCGAGTCTGCAGCTGTAATAGCACTGAAACCATTTTTTTCTTTCCCTTAAATGGAAAGAAACAGGCTCAGAGATGGTCATGACAAAGTATGCTGTTACCATGCCATTGTGCTCCAAGTCATTTAAAGAAACTTGCTGTGAAAATTCTCTACAGAAAACATAAGTTCGCTATTAGCTTTACAACATTCTAGAAGTACCAGCATGTGATTGTAGTGTTAACCAAAGAGATTCAATTATTGATTGTAGAGAATAAAAACTTCTATTAAAATAAAATCTAGCATGAGTCCTTATATGATTTTGAGAGCAGCCTTCCATGGCCAGTATGTGTATAACAGCCTAAGAATCAGGTTGGTTTTTTTTTTTCAGATAAACCATTTAACAGTTGCAGAATGACAGCCACTCATGACAAACTCAGGTTACACAAGGCAGAGAGAAAAAAAAATAATTATATCTCTCAACCCTGATTCCATTCTTTATCTCCAGACTACATGGTCGAGTATACACTTTGTCAATGTACACATTCTCAAACTTTTCATAGCACAGAGTATGTCACTGCAATTTTCAGCAATTCCCGTCCCATTCATGATCATGTGGACTCCTTCTCTCATTTGTGCTATATCAAGGTAGGGCAATAATTTATTTATCTCTTCTCCACTATATCTGCTACCCAGCCACATAAGCCCATCACAAATTTTGGAATGAAGGGCCAAACATGATGCTCCTTTTAATCTGTCCATACGAGTTACCCAATACTTGTTAACTTACACACAGAGCTTTTTGCTTCTTCCCCTCCCAATCACAGAAATAAGTACACGCCTTCTGCGTTCACTCTGTACACCAGATATTAAAGCAAGCATGGCTGCACTGCAGCAGCAGACCTCACCCACTACCCCAGGAAGACCAAAAGAAACACACGCCACAGTCGCTTTCTTTGTAGAACATCATACAACTCGTATGCCATGGGAATTAGTTTTCTGTAGTCAACGGCACCATCTATGGTGGGACATTGCTGCAGTGTTCACCAGCAGAGATCTCAAAATAAACCTTTTGCCATAGATTACAGTGTGAAGGATCACAGACAGAGGCTTACTTCTGCATTACAAAAAACTCCAAAAGTCTGCCAAAAGGTTCCTTTGTAAAATGCAGCACTTGGACATACTGTGAGATCACTCTGCTTACCAGCTAAATTCATTAACCTTTGTTCAAGGACTGCCAACGTGAGTTACTTGTTTTTTACAGCACTGAATAAGGGCAAATGTTAGGAAAATGAGTATACTTGCATTAAGTACTAGACACAAGACTAAGTGGCAGTAGTAAGAGAAAAAAGAAAATGTTTTCCAGCTGAACTCTATGGAAACAACACTGAAAGGAATACTAGTATCCAAGTAAAGACTTTAATCAAAAACATTAAATAAGAACACTTTGGTGATTTTCTTTTTACATTGCTGTTATTGGTTTTCAGGAAAATAATTTCACTCTGATTCTGTAACTTGGAAAAAATCGGTACCCCAGGATGAACAGCACTGTACAAATATCCCGAAACTACCAACTACATACACCTGAAATGTTATTACCATCAGATGTAAATCTATCTTTAATCCTGACTGACTATTGGATTCTACTGCAAGAGACACCACACAGCATACATGTGGCAAATCTGATGCACTTTTAAGCTGTTTTTCTTCTTGTCATAAATAAACTGTGGCAATCAACACAAAACGGAACTAGCAAAACCATGATGGTTTCAAAATACTCCTGCATCAAAGGCACACTGCTTTCTCTTTTCTCATGCTACCACAGAGGAAAACTGTTTAGGTAACTGGAAAGGTATTATCACATAGTCTTCTCACAGTTATCTTCTCAAACACCCCGCTTTTGGAAAACGAATCCTTATCAATGAAACAAACCAAATATTTCTCTTCACAAAGGTGAGAGTCCAAGAATAATTGCAGATTCTGGTTCCTACTAAACAGATATTCTAATCATCAGTAGCATTGTAACTCACTAAATTCTGTACAAAGCAGCCAAGAATTCAATAGATTGTAGTGACTGACCCATAACCTAACACATACAAATGGTTGCTCTACAGCCTTTCTTCTTAAGCTCACTTGGGTGTAAAGCCCAGAAATCCAAATACAAGTGAGGCTACAAGCATAAGGCTTTAGAAACTATGGCTCCAGACTTAGAGGTAAAGGACAGCAAGGTGAAGATACAATAATGTGCTCCAACTACATGTCCCTACACAGAGAGATTCTTGTGCAACAGCTCTGTCAGTTCAGCACATTCATCAACCCTAAAAAATTACATCTAGGAATAAGGGTTACAGAGCATGCAGATGCACAAGGTAACCATGTTGTAATGGGGTATTTGCTCTAAAAACATATAAACTCCAATTGCTTTTGTTGTTCTCTGAGTTCCAGAAGCCTCCAGAACCCAAAATCATAGTGTATGTTTAGTCAAGACCTTGTTTGTTGCATATATTCTATCATTTGTAACCTCACTAGGCCTGCATTGTTTTTCCACAGGAATGTTTCCTGAGATAACAAAATACGTAATTGACTGGCTCAGTAGACAGTCATCTCAATTGATCATACTGTTGACATAATATCACTATCAAACTCTGAGAAAATATGAGCATCTTTAGCTAATGCTCTGGTGGCAATTTTATGTTACCGTTACACCATTTACACTTCTAAGTAACCATGTTCCATTTTGGAGATAAAAATGGTGAAAGCTCAGATGCTTATGAGATAGAAACCACTGTATTTCACTGGGCATCCCCTTGATCATGCCTCAGAAGGTATAGATATATATCTTTCTAAAGCAGACAGCAGACAATGTAAGAGCTTCCCTCGTATAATTTTTCCAGACACATCTCATGTCTATAAACAGGGGAAGAATAACACACTACAGTTCAATGAGATGTGGAAACTTCCATGGGATGCGGCTGTAGCTTGGGTTATGGACTAACTGTTCAAAACTCCTTGCGGGTGACCACTGCACAGAAGGATGGAGAACCTCAGCTTGCGCGTAAGTGGCACAGGCACCCAGGCTGTGCCTTCACAGCTGCTTCTCTGCTGCCATCTGCTGCTCACACAAAAGAAAATCTATGAAAGAGAATCGCAGAGTAGGATGCTGCAGAGCGTCCTACAAGGGAAAAGCACATTTTGCTGCTGAGACCGAGAAAGGGATTACTATAAAAAAGCTGCAATAAATCAAACAAACAACACAAAACAAAGGTTTATGAGTCCCTTTTACTTACAAGCACAACTTTTCAATTAGTCAAGATAAGAATTAATTGTACTGTGAAAAATGCTTTTTAAAGACAAACATTGCAAGTTTTGTGAAATATGCATTTCCTAAGGAACCTGAATGACCTCAAGCTTATTCTCCTTTTCTAATTTCAGTTAGCCATTTTTGAAAGCATCCAAACACAGGAAGAAGCAGTTCCTCACAGTTACAAAATTCTTCATACTTTTTTGTGGATGGATAACCTAATGAAAACTTTTTTAGAGCTTCATATCCACATGGAATTTAGTTCTGGGTTACAGCACTTGAAATGATGGATTCAGCATTTTCAATGTGCTGTTTATTCTAACATTTTAACACTCCTAAGCATTCAATTCCTTAGTCTAGGAAACTATGAACAGAGCTGTCAACTGATATAAACTGGGAGAGAACACATTGACAATTTCCTTCTGGATAGTGCATGAGATCTTCCCAGTAGTTTGAAAAAGTCATTAATTTAATACTGCAGTGGGACTGAACACCGAAATCTTTGGTGACAGGACAGCTACGAACACAGGCAAGATCAGCTGTGGCTGAGGGTTAATCTTTACGATGGCTGTCCGATGGCTTATAGAAAGTGAATTGCATGCATTTGAGTAATTGCCTACAAAGGACAGAAATTGTTGCAGGTAAGGCAAATTGCAAATCTGGGGGATCCAAACATGTTGCACTAGTAATACACACTACAAAAAGCGTGCACACGGTTTGTGAACTGCAAGAACCCTTCCTTCCAGCAACTGCAACTTCAAACACTGTCAGTGTTAACACTCAAGGTCTGGGAACCCAAGCACTGACTTGTTTTCTACCAACGCACGTATAATCACAAAGGAGACTGTGCAAACAAAGCTCTATTCTGCTTGTCAAAACTGGTTGCCTGAGGGTTGGTGTGGTTAGTTCCCTGCTGACAGACTTCAGGGCAGCTCGAACTAGAGAGAGCTATAAGCTTGGGCGATTTCAGGACACTAGTAATCCCTGTGTGAAAAGGGCATGAGAAACTTCTCAACCTATTCTCTGCCCTGTGTCAATACTCTCCTAAACAAATGGGATGGCACCCTTCAACACAAGTCAGAACTTTGCCACACAAAACAACAGAAAGTCTTGTAAAGCGATCTGAGTGAGCCTAACTTCTGCTCTGAAGTCAACAGGAGTTAACCAGGCCTGCACTGAACAGCAGCAACCCCATTCTTAAGGCAGTACCTTGTCATGAGGTGTAGAGCTTCTTTCACTCAAGGGCTACCAAGTGCTTTAAAATCACTGAATCATAGAATCGTTTAGGTTGAAAAAGACCTTTAAGGTCATCAAGTGCAACCATTACCATCACTGTACTGAAAAACATCCCTCCTCCAAATAAACAAACAAAAAATCCCAGAGGCTAAGACAGGCAAAGGATACCCACAGTACCCAAGGATGCCAAGCATTTTAACAGAACATTATGGGTGTCCCATGCTCCTCATTCAATCACTAACCAGTATCAGCCTCCAAGCCTCTTCTTCAGCCTCAGTGTTACACAATCAGCCTCCAAGTCTCTTCTTCAGCCCTCGGTGTTACACAATATTGCAGAACTACAATACCACCCACAAGACGTCACGTAAAGTGCAACTGAAGATGTATTAAGAAATCCTTTAAGTACAAAGCATTATTAAAAGTCACAGCTACTATTATTTGAAGCTTTTTTCCCTTTCAAAAAGCGTAGTATTGGTACATTACCTGTCTCCTCCAGAGAGGTCTTCAACACTTCCATACCCAGGGGTTGGCATGGGACATCCCATGTGCTTGAACTGAGCTATGCGAGGTCTGGGAGCTGGAGTCTTCCCGTGAGACTTTTTGTATTCCTGCTCCTTTTTGACTCGGGTGTTCTCCCTGTCACAGATGAAACACTCAAAGCCATTCAGGTAATTGGGCAGAGTCATGTCATTCACACCCCACTCCCGCCTCTCCAAGCTCTCTAGCAAGAACTGGTTTTTGATTCCACCAAGGTTTTTATACTCTAGATACTTCATATATTCCTCTCCATTCTTGTCCAGGAAATCAAGATACTTTGCCAGCTCTTGGGGGCTGTCAAAGTCATCTATAAGAATGATGGAGAGATTGTTTGGCATCCAGTCCCGCACAGCTGGGGAGCCTCGGTAAACTGGGACAGCACCCAAATGCATTGGACGCCACAGCTTCTCTGTCATGTAGTCATCACATATGGCATTCTCCAAGGCCAGGTGAAACTTGTACCTGGCAATAAAAGTCATAAACTCAGAATCTTCTGTAGTGGCTGTAGAAGTGTCTCTCAGTCGCTCGCTGGGAAGGTCACGGTTATGCAGGCATTTCCCATAGGAGTCAACCTAAAAAACAACCACTGTTTTTACAACGTGATTTTTTTGCCTGGAGCTTGTTTCCAGAGCTTGTAGTTCTGGAAGTGTTCCAAACTTTGATCAGTTCCTAGCTACCTTAGTTTAGTTTCACTCCAAGTTCTTCCCCTTGTGAATACTCCTATAGTCCCAGCTCTAAGAGCTTTAGAGGAAACTGAAGTTTCCAAAGCAGCGTAAACTCTGCTACAGATTGGAAGGGCTGGGGGGGGGTGTGTGTGTGTGGAGTGCAGAGAAAGAAAGACATCACTCAAAACCATATTTATTAGCAGATAAATCAGAAACTGAGAGATAAGGAAGGGAATTCAACTCTCTGTTAATTTAAAAGGCATCTTTCTACTTAACAGAGACCTAGCACTTTTCCAGTTATTTCAGCAGGCTTGCAAAATTTTTCAATTTGTTAGAGTGAGAAAAACTGAGGCAGGGAGCTAAAAGAATACTGTCTAAAAATGAAAGACAACACACTTGGTCTGGAATTTGCTCCATACTTTGACAACACACAGTCCTGTTTTAAAAATTATTTTGGTTTCTCTTCACTATCGAGCACATGATAAACTTGCACAATAAACGAATCACTACCAACAGAAATGGCAGAAATTACTAGGAAAAAGTTGTTTCAGATAAAGACAAAAAACATGTAGGTCTTTTTTTCTAATCCACTATCCTTCAGAATTTTTAAGGAAAAAAAAAAAAAGTACTATTTTCCTGCTTGACAGAAACTACACTATTTCAGCTTATGAAGCTGTGCCACAGCAGCGCAAACCAGCACTGAAACAACACGGTCCCACCGTAACGCAGATAAGGAGGGGATTGCTGAAACACAGCAACCTGTCCTGTCACTGCCAGCTTATACTTTCAAACGGGAGCAAGGCTTGTAAACGGGCAGCCTTTCCGTACGCCAGCCTAAAGGTCCAGAGATGTCGGCAATTTCTAGCACTCGGTGCACAGGACCAAGCAGATTCGGACTTGGCCCAGCTTGTGACTGATCCCGAGCCTGGCCAGCTCCACCACTAACAGCCACCATCAGGCCTACCTACTGCCATGCGGTGTAGTCTAGACCACGCCTTGGGGAGGAATACAACTAGTTTTTCTGTCCGGCTTGTAGTCAGCATGCATCCCGTTACGATCGCATCTCGGCTAAAAACAAGGACAAACAAACCCCATTAACAGGAGGCGGAGGGGGGCAGCCAGGCGGGCCCAGCTCCTACAGCAACAGCACGCCGCGGGCTCCCCGCGCACCCCACCTACCTGGATGTATTTCATGAGCTCCCGCACGTAGCGGTCCCTGTCGGAGGGGACATCGCAGTGGGACTGCATGTACAGCACCGGGGCATAGCCCCGCCGCCGCCACGCCTCCTTCTCGGCCAGCGGCACCGCCGGGCCGCGCAGGTACCCCGCGCCGGGCAGCCACTGCAGCGTGAGGGGATAGTCGGACTCCCGGCGGAAGGTGGCCGTGTAGTTGAAGAGCTGGATGCCGGGCGGGTGGGACAGCAGGTAGTTGTTCATGGGGGACTCCTCGTGGAAGAGCGCCCAGGTCTGGTGGGACAGGCGGGGCAGTGGCGCCTCGTAGGCCCTGAAGTCGGTGCCGTAGAAGATGAGGGCCTTGGTGCGGCGGTGCCGGGCCACCCGCCGGCTCCGGGTGACGAGGCAGGAGCCGTGCGGGCAGTCGATCCGCTCCGTGTCGCCGGGGAAGTGGGGGAAGAGGCTCCCGCTCCACCACAGCAGGATGGGCAGCGCCTTGTTGCTCCGCGTATCGTTGTTGCCGGGACCGCGGTAGGACGCGGCGGCGACGAAGGCCGCGCCCGGC
>VWZZ01008453.1:0-39483 GCA_013399095.1 Psophia crepitans
ACTGACTGGCCTATAGCTTCCCAAGTCTTCCTTCTTTTCCTTTTTAAAAATGGTGCTTATGTTTCCTCTGTTGCACTCAGTGGGAACTTCACTGGAGTGCCACAGCTTCTGAAGTGTGATGGACAGTGGCTTGGCAACTTCATCTGCCAGTTCCCTCCTGACCCGTGGATGCATGTCAGCAGGTCCCACGGCCTTGTGTACCTTCAGGTTCCTTAGATGGTCTCGAACCTGATCTTCTCCTACAGTGGGCGGTTCTTCATTGTCCCAGTCCCTGCCTTTGTCTTCTGCAACTTGGGCAGTGTGGCTAGAGCACTTCCTGGTGAAGACTGGGAAAAAAGCTGTTGGGCATCTCAGCCTTCTTCATATCTCAGGTAATCAGTGCTCCTGTTTCCTTCCAGAGAGGGCCCACATTTGCCCTTGTCTTCCTTTTATCCTTGACGTACCTATAGAAGCTTTTCTAGTTGCCCTTGACATCCCTGGCCAGATCAAATTCTATCAGGGCTTTAGCTTTCCTAGCCTGATCCCTGGCTGCTCAGACACTTTCTCTGCATTCTGCCCAGGCTACCTGCCCTTGCTTCCACCCTCTGTAGGCTTCCTTTTGTGTTTGAGCTTTTCCAAGAGCTTCTTGTTCATCCATGCAGGTCTCCTTGTGTTTTTGCCTGACTTCTTCTTTGTTGGGATGCATCGCTCCTGAGCTTGGAGGAGGTGACCCTTGAATACTAACTGGCTTGCTTTCTTCTTCTTTTCTTCTTCCCTTCAGGGCTTTGTCCCATGGTAGTCTACCAAGCAGCTCCCTGAAGAGGACAAAAGCTGCTCCCCTGAAGTCCCGGGTGCCCTAAGGATCTAGAACTCCACCACTTCATGGTCACTGCTGCATGGCTGCCCTTGAGCTTCACATTCCCCACCAGCCCCTCCTTGCTGGTAAGAAAAAAGTCCAGCATGACATCTCTCTTCATTGGCTCCTCTATCACTTGGAGATGGATGCCTGTGACTGAAGATGCTCTTCCCCTTCTCTGTAAATGGATCCCATAAGCCCCCACTACATCAGTTTTCTCCAAGCAAGTGCCACGGTCTAAGTAGCCAAACCCCTGGTTGTGGCAACAATCATGTAACCTTCTGTTGACTTGCCAGATTTGACTGGCCCTTTCAAATCCCTTCCCTTGACCAGGAGGACTGATGAAAAAACTAACTGCACTCCAGAGTCGCTTACCATCACACCTAGGGCTCTGTAAACCTTCTTGATACTCCTAAGACTGCTCCTGGCATTATCACTCGTGCCCGTGTGAAACAACAGCAGCGGATAATAGTCACTGGACTATTTCCCAGCCCCCCTCCCCCCAAAAAATCCCCAAAGTGTTTGGCACTTCCCCTGTGAAAGACAGGACTTCCTGTGCCTGGTTAAGCTGAGTTACTGCTGAAGCAATGGGACAAATCCCTCTTCTTCAGCACCAACATTTCATAGCGGCAGTAAGCAGCATATTTTTCATTTATATTTCATGAGAAAATAAAATGATAAACAAACTTTAAATTATATGATTTTTCCTATTAAGAATAGAAGGGTATTGAAAGAAATAAATCTTGGAATGTTTTGACAGTTTCAGAGAGCTATTTTTATTAAAGAAATGTAGGTACACAACAAAAAGAAGTGCTCAATTTCACAGTGCACAAAGAAAGTGAGATGGCTGATCTCTCTGGCATAAATCAGAAATAGTATCATCTAAAATAATGGTATAACACCAATATAAAAACTAGCAAGAGCTAAGTTCAAAGACTATAACAGAAGACTCTGCTTCTCTTATCACAAATGAAAAAACTCTTATTTTAAAAAAGAACATTTTTTTCCCTTTGAAATAGCTTACCTTTGCAACAAAACCCAACCCAAAGTCAAGTAAACAAAACCTTACCATTTCTTTTAAACATTCAGGAGAAAAACTGAAGCTAGATGTTTCATTAGTATTTGTCTGGACATGTGCAGAGGTATTATTATGCCAGTAAGAACTCACCAGACTGTTTTTTAATAAGTTTTCATATATTTGTTATTCAAGTATATTTCTACATGTAACCCTCTCCTACATTCATGGTAATGTTAATATTACTTTATTAATTTTTCATTCTTTTAACATAAATTTATAGCCCTGGTAAAAAAATGGTTTGCACACTTACAATCAAAAATTAGGTAGCATTAATTCGCCTCTAACACACTAGCAGGCCACGTTACTCAGTTATGACTAAATGCTAGCACATTGCTTAATTAAAACAGGATGGCTCTACTTTTCAGATTAGAGAAAAGGGAATAAAATAACATGAAACACTTCATATCTGGCTCTGTTCAAATTCAGTTACTTTGCATATGTTAGTTTAACCTCAAGCTCAAACCAGTATGAGCCATGCTGAGAACTATGCAAGGAGAATTGCATGACAGTTAAATTAAGCAAATACATCGGCCTACATTCTCTAACTACGCTTTCGCTCACCAAACGGAGCACTGGCATGATTGTGTGGCGAAAGTGTCTCAGATATGGCAAGGTGATTCTGGCTGGTGGTAAACGGACATGCTTTCAACAGTACGGCACAAACACGAGTGTTACTTCCTGGATAGCACCAAGTTCCAGACTCTGCTGTTTCATAAT
This sequence comes from Psophia crepitans, assembly GCA_013399095.1. Taxonomy (NCBI): domain Eukaryota; kingdom Metazoa; phylum Chordata; class Aves; order Gruiformes; family Psophiidae; genus Psophia; species Psophia crepitans. The sequence continues at coordinate 2,631 of VWZZ01008453.1, forward strand.
GTTTGCAAAGCTGCCTTGTCTGACTTTCTGGGGAACTATTGCTGGAGTTCATTAACAGTTTCAGCTGGCAACTCCCCTTTCTCAGTCCAAACATGTTTATTGTCAAAAGGCAGCTGAAACACGACCTAGCATTTCTGCATTTTTTCACCATTTCTCCAGTATATTTAACTAACTATATTTAGGGTTTAATTTGGGTATGAACTGATTGAGTTTCCAGCTTACAGCATAACACTACTTACAGCATGTCAATTGTGTCATCACTAATTAAGGTAAAGATTAATGAGGGCAAATATTCTTTATAGATATTCCCTTCATTATTAGAAATTAGGCTTTTACTTAGGATGAAAATCAAAATGGAGCCCCAAAAGCCCAAAGAGATTAAGCATGCTGGGTGTGAACTCTTGCACAGAGTGTAACTGTTGAGCTATAGCAAGCATTTGCTCTAACGTGAGTGTGTGTATTCCATACAAACACCCTAGCAACTCAGTGGTAGTGTGGAAACACCCAAATTTGCTTCAGGGGATGCACAAATTAATTTTCAGCATGGTGGCTTTGATATTCATGACATCTGGTTGCAGAAGTTTACCTTGGTGAGAACTAAACAAAGCATATTCTGTGGAGACTCAGCTCTTTCTAGCTCAGCAACACAGCCATTGTTGATGCTTTTCATTTTCAAAAGCAGTCCCTTAGAGTCTACCAGGCAGCACACTGGAGTTAAGGCATGCAACTCCTTATTGGGAGCAGACAATGAATAGGAAAGTTAAAATTCTGTCCTATTTTTTCATTAAAAAGAAAAAAGGTGCCATTACTGAAATTAATTTACATTTGCACTTCTAATTGTATAAAAATTACTTTCTCTATAGAAATGTCAGCATAAACCTCCTGAAAACTCTGTTTGTGTGTGCAGAAAAAAGACATTAATTTCTATCTTTGATACACAGAGAAGACAGAAGTACCATAACACTCTGCATTTTAGCATTCTGATGCGAAGAGCACAAAGAAACTGCCCTCAGGAGTTTGAATATCACAGATTCAAGGCACAGCCCAGGAATAACTCCTCCAAAACTTCTAATGAGTCTCTATCCAAACTGGCTTACTTATTTCCCTGCTGACACAACATTGCAAGTTGTTATCATAAGATGCTACTTGCTGTTTTTGCTTTCCTTAAAAGCTGAGACCCAAATCCAGGTGTCACCACCAGCCCCACTGGTTCTCCAGTTTTCCATGAAGGTAAGGAGCATCTCCTCAGGATACACTAGCCTGCAGCCTTGCAGTTGTAGTGAACCACGAGTCTTGTCCTTCCCTTCTCCCCTTCTGGGTGGGATTAGGTGAATGGGTGGGAGAGCTTTACTGATCTCTGCTGCAAGAAGTGAGTAAGCTTTACATGCCTTTATTCAGCTTCGTCATGCTGTGATTCCTTACTTATAGCCACATCTTTGCCACTAACGTAATTCAGTACCTAGCTACTGTTTCAGGGATCAGGCAAGTTCCTTAGAATAGCATCAACTTCTGTTCTAGGCAGCATTTAGTTCCATGCTTTCACTAACACAACAGTGACATCAAAGCTAGTATTTCTTACATATAATACTGTGACATGGCCAGTTTGAATTACTGTTAGTTAGTTGTTACCAATATCACTGCTCACTAGCACTACTACACTGCACAAACATGTTGAAGCATATTCTTTTGCTATTCATTTCTTCTTGGAGACTCATATGTGCTAGACCACTAAGAAACGATGGGAAACGCTCATTGCATGCTATTGAACACTGTGGTCTCCTTGGAACACCCAGAATAGCACAGATTTAAGAAAAGAAACAACATAGCCCAGAGTCCTTGTTCATAGTGAAAAAGTATACAGAGCAACACATTACTTCCACGGATGCTCAGATGACTCAAATTAAGAGTAGAAACCACTCAGCACAAATATTTACCAAATATCTTGTAATGGCTAGTAAGATAAAATCATCAGCCTAATGCGTAGTCTTTAACATTTTTAACAATATTTTCAGTTTCTATTTATGAAAAAAAAATCTAAATCACAATTATTTTTGAAAATAGATTATAAGGAATTAAAAAATATATGTTATTTCTTACCTGTAAATGGTGTGGGGAACATACACTTCTCTAATTGGGAATTCCAAAATCTCTTTGTGAGGACGATTACGGTTTTCTGGAAATGGCTTCACTGGTAGTAATTCTGGTGTCAGACAATAACCAAGGCTTTCTGGAGCTGGGGAAATCTCCACTTTAAGTGTTCCTTTAAAAAAATAATGGAATCTCAGCAAAAATATAAAGAATAACTGATGTATAATTAAAAAATACTAAAACAATAACTGAGATTACATAGCAACAGTGCAGAAATAAGAACTGGATCTTTGGCTTGAAAGCTGAATGACAATAAAAGCATCGATGCAGAAAGATACACAGAAAGGAACCTACACACATCTCCACAAACCAGGTCAATATATAGCTCTTTATGTCTACCTTGTACAATTTCAAAGAAACAGGAAAGAAAGGAGGAGTACTGTATGCTGGGTTGATGTTCTAGTATCTTTCATGCACAAATAAAATTTTTCTGGGAGACAAATAAAAGGTAAAAGGGCTGCTGTCTAATACAGTTCTCTCTCTCCCCCCACTCAGATTCTGCTCTGATTAATCTCTGCCAAAGTAGACACCACCCAACAAGGAAAGCCAGGCTTGCTGTGGTGAGCCGTTAAACAGTTAACTCTGATAACATTTTCCCAAGTATAACTAGACTTTCAATTTAAATTCTCTGTTGTGATAAGTGACAACCGTTGGGGGAACTCAGACTTGTCATTTCTGGCAATCAGCTAAAAAGGCAAAACAGCTTTGCACTCAGTTCATATTTTTTAAGATTCCTCCACAACCCAGAAGAGCTTGAGCTGTAATTTATGTAAAAAGAAAAAATAAGCTCGTCAGGTTTTTGACAGTAGCCAAACACTATCTCTGCTTCTCTACTTTATTAACTAACACTGCCCAAACACCCAAATAAGATGAGACGTGTCCAGATTTTAATCTCCTTCTGTAACATATGATTAATTTAAAAACTTTGCAGGGAAGCAGCAAGGATCTGAGAAATTTGCTTGACAGCGCTGTCTTCAAACATTTTGAATAATAACAAAAGACATCCAGTAGATACATTGTAAATTAGGAAGGAAAGCAAATTGTTTTAGAATATCAAGCTAAATATAAATTTCCATATTCACTTACACAGAGAAAAACCCTCAAAGGCGTCTGTGCTCAGGTAGACACTGGGAACCCAGGGATTCCCACAACAGCACATACTATAGACTTGAAGCCCAAGTTAATTATATTTTGGGGTTGGAATTTACAGAACAGTTTAGAGCAGAAAAGTACATATATCTTTTTCTATCCAAAATTAATTATGTACCTGGTAAAGTCTTAATCCTTCTCTGCAAGGAAGATGATCTTTTGAAATCAGCTAAAAATTTGAACAGATCTTCATCACTGAGCCTGTCTCCTTCCTACCAGGAGAAATACAAAAATCAATAACTTTATAACAATACTCCATCACACTGAGAAAATCTTCTGAGTGAACCATGTCCTTGAAGCAGGCAACACAATGGGTTACTGCCTACTTGACAGCGGTTACCTTCTGTCTCCACACAGACATCACTGGTAACTTTTCCCAACAGAGTTCACAAGACATAGATGAAAAATGTCTTAGGCAATCAGAAGTAAAGAGTATCGCGTACCTGTTTAAAGAAGGTGTTGAGGGTCAGAGAGATTGTTTTGAAGTTTGATGCTGGATAGCTGTCCTCCGAGCTGAGACTTCTTTCAGAAAGTCTTCTTGCCTGTAGCAGTGTTGCCCTCTTGTCACCAGCGGATCCTTTCCCTTCAAAGGGAAATTAAATGAAACATCAACTTTCTTCGTGTTCCTTCAGTACAAAGACTATCAGAATACACTAGAAATCCACAACTTCACAGGAACACCAGAGGAGAGAGAGAGTACCTAAAACATTCCACTACTTTTACTTCAGACTATGTGGAACAGTGGAATGTCAGGACACACCTAGTGAAGTGACATAGTTTCTGCTGCAGAGCACAAGCTTATCCAAATTTTTAGTTCATGGGTTCTAAAGCACACTGGTCAATGTTGTTGACAATGGTCCTGTATACCTTAGGAACTAAGATGATAGGTATTTTGATCGCCCTGTATTGCAAACAAACTCCATATGGCAAAGGGAGTTTTATGTCTACAAAGCCAGTGTTTGATGAAAATTGGGCCTAAAACATGGAAGAATAATAAGCACACAGAAAAACAAATATGCAGAGTTGAAACAGTGAGCATATTAAGTTGTGTTCGTAGCACTGAAAAGGAAGGCTGAGAAGTGACTTCAAATCTGTTGCTCACTCTGGATACCAGAGTGAATGACACTGTTTCCTATGCACAGTCCTACCAAAGAGTGACTTCGCGTTAGTTAGAAAAGTTAGACAACTACCGTTTAAACCTTCGGCCTCAGGTATTTCTCGTTCAAGTGTTGAGAGATTGAAGAAATTAGTTAGGCTTATTGGAATCCAGGCAAATGGCATTCTGTATTTCCCCAACCGCTGACAAAAAGATTCTGCTTGGGCTTTCAGTTTTTCAATCTTTTCTTTTGTCTAAGACAAAGAAAATAATGACTGTTTAAAAAGTAATCAGTTATTTTAATGCTACTATAGATAAAAAAATGGAAATTACATATTTACACTTCAGTAAATAATTTGGTTTGTTTTGTGTTTTCTTGCTACATCACTGTCAGGATCATAGCTGTTTTGATTTGTACATTCACTTCTCATTTCTTTTCAATGAGTTCATTATCATTACAGAAAAGGAGAACACAAATCTTTTTGCAGTGACCCTCCAGCCCAGCATGAACAATCACCATGAAACGTTTGCAATTTCTACTTCCTTTGTCAGGTACAGAAACAATATTTGACTGAAAGTGATATTCTCAACGTGAGAGATGTGTGAAAGTCCAGCAAACGTTGTCAGTCTGCCCCAGGGAGATAAATGACCATGAATTCCTCGAACAGAGCTCATGTTACCTATGGGTGACAGCACTGAACTGGCCACATACACACTGCAAGAGGTTGTTTGCCCATACAAATCAATAACATGTCTCTGAGGTGCAAATATTTCTGCTAACTCCACATTGCATTGCCACCTTCTCTGTGCACCCCCATCTGCTTCGTGACTCAGGACTTTGTCTTTACTGATTTCCAAAAGGGGCCAGTAATCAAAGTGCACCATGCCTTCTCATGACTTCTTCCCAATCAGTCAGACACCAGACTGCCTGCACCATGGAAGCACCAGCTGGCTTCCTCCCTAGTGTTCTTGGGATTCTGTCCTGTTCCAAAGGATCTGCTCTTTTTCTCTTGTGCATGCATTTTTTGATCTAAACACTCTTTATAGTTATTTACTTACCTTGCCAGCCTCACTTTCTTTAAGAACCATGTACGGTTCTGCACAGTCTCCAATTTCTCCTTGCTGAAGCACTTTTTCTATCTACAAAAAGCAGTAAAATAAGTCAATCACAAAGGAAAAAATATCGTCCAAATGCGTAACATGTGGCTTCTCTAGCAGTACAAAAAAGCCTGCCTAAATGCACATTCTTAATTCTTAAAAACGTCTTTATGAGAATAACTGATACTAAACCTTCTCCTAATTTTCCATCTGGTTTGTTAGAAAGCAGAAAACGCATATGTGACAACACTGTCAATCAGGTACTACTGCATTTTCTCTGAAATCAAGAAAATTAACAAATGAAGTGGTTCAGGCTAACTCAGTTTCAGAATTAAATAAACAAAATTATGCAAAATGCACTAAACCAAAGCCAAAAAAACCCTCCACAGAATGCAATTAATTTTTTTTTAAAATGGCTTATTTCACTTCCCTTTAAAGTGCACTTGGGCAGGGAGAGGAAATTCTAAATACTTAGTGGAACTAGAACACAGGGTAGCAGTATAACTTCTTAGCTTGGAAGTGACATATACCAATGGGCACATGTACTATTAAAAACAACCAGAATTCATCTCAGCTACAGGAAATCCATGTTTGTCAGCTCCACAAAGCACAGGCACAGCTGGGAACAGGAAGAATGATGTTGAAGCAGCACTGTAACGTACCTTTATTACTAGATATATATCCGACGAGGGATAAGTGACAGAAAATACTGCTGATCTTGCCTGAGTAGACAAGTCAACGGAAGGTGTATGAGAACGCAAGAATCCTCTTAATGAATCGGGGTTGAGGTCACAATGAAAATTTTCTGAGATCTTGAAAAGAAGAAGAATTAAAATGTATTGCAAAGCAAAAACGCATCAAATTTCATTTTAAAATAAATCATTAGTGGTAACTAGAATTACAAAATAAAAAATTGCAAGCATGTGACTTTGAATAAAAATAATCCTGGATCAGACTGCATGTGTGAAAAAGCTGCATGGTTTTTTAAGTTTTCCTAAATTATTACTCCAGAGGTAAAAACCTAAGCCAGCTGAACAAAAATACAGTATGCACACTTACCTTTTTTCTTTCTTTTATATCATAGAGAGCTATGCATGCAAACAAAGGTTCAATCTCTATATCAAACCTGTTAAGGAAAGACACACAGGACACTGATTAATACTGTACTCTTATGACTCTGTATAATAAAAAAATGAAACGGCTATATTTTGACTGGCACTTCCATTAGAAAATAAGGAGAAATATTTAGTTCCCAACCTCAGATCTCTCAAAGTCTGGAGGATTTTATTAGTGCATTTTATTAGATGATTTAAAGAGAAAAAGAAGGGAAGTAAACGGCATGCAATGTATTTTCTAAATTTGTCAAAAACGTGGTCTCAGATTTAATTTAAAAATGATCATACCTTTCTTGAATTTTTTTTCTGTTTAGCAAGTCCAGTAATGCGCATGGAGACCAACCTAGTTTGTTGGAAATACGTAATTTGGGCTAATTCCCAACTCCTTTTCACCCTAACAAATTAAAGACTTCTGTAACGATGGATAGAAATAGTCCTCTGCTACACTAAGAAAGAACAAGCAAGCATGCAAACATTTGCTGAACAGGACGCCTGCGGTGGTGTAGCAGGGTCGGCAGCAGGACGCTGGTATGAACCAAGAAATGGTGAGCAGGGCCTGTTGAAGGCACTTACTTCAGAGTCTGCAGCTTCACCAAAATCCGGTTGCCCAGATGTTCCTTTGGGCGATCTGGCACTGGTCGTATCTCCACTGCATCTTCCTATCATTAAACAGTTATTCTGGTCATCATCAATTAAAACAACTTTAAATTTGCACACTCATATAAAACCTTTATGCGATGTTAATGGGGCCACTGCTACAGACACCTGCTGTAGCAGGTGCTACAGCACCTTCCCCCACTCAGCAGGCATTTCATCTCTTCAGTGATGAAAGAAAATTGATCTGTATTTCTAAATATTTACATTCTGACCCCCATCTGGCATTTACACTGAATATTTACACTTTTGGCCCCAAACAAGTGTTACAGTGAAGGGTAACACCATGGCACAACCATAACATCAGCATGGGGCTCGACTCACACCAAGGGGGTGTAGCGAAGCCTCAGGCAACAACACGAGTCCAAGTACAACCCCGTGAATGCACATTCAAGATAACTGACATGAGCCCACAGTGACGTGCCTTCACCATGTTATTATCGAAGGGAGACATGCATCCAGGCCACAAACCCTGGTTTTCAACCACAGTTGCAGCTTTAACCTTCAACATGCTGGAACAACCAGCTCGGGAAGGCTTGTGGGTCAGTCAGCCTCCAAGCTCACCTCATCCACGGAGGGGTAGAGGGCGAGGAGCTCGGCATGCCTGTTGGTGCGCCGTGCCTCCTCGTTCTGCCTCTCAAACTCCTCGGCGCTGACGTGCCGCAGCAGGTTTTCCAGGCGGGGGTCCGGCTGCAGGCTGCGCAGGTCAAAGTCGGAGGAGGTAAGGGTCGTCCTCGAGGCCTCCTCAGGGAGTGTGTGGACATGTCGGGGCCCCACCTGTTGGAAACCAACAAAACGGCGTGCTGTGGCTTGGACACCCAACATAACGGTGAGCTGTGGCTTGGACACTGAGGTGTCATGAAACATCTCTTGCTTGTCCGGCAGACAGGGCCTCAACGCCACTTCTGCCATGACGCCTAACAGCAAGCATGGCCCTCGGCTTGATGCCACTACAGAGATCCTTCCTTTGAGGAAAGCTGCTGTATTTGATCACTTTTCCCAAAGTAAAGAAAATATACCTGAAAATTTGCATCGCTGGAATCCAACGTTTCCGATTCAAATGTTTGTTTTTGAAGCGTCTTGTGAAAATCTTTTCGGGATCCTTTGTTTTTCAGGTTACAAGTATCTGAATTCCCTTGGTGCCTTTTTCAGAATGGCCCAAACAAGTCAGGATAGCACGAGGAACAATTAAGGGTAAATAAAACAGAAAAGACAAATTTAAATAAATATTAAGCAACTGGAAAAATTATTGTACAAAAGAGCAGCGCAGCACAGTTTTATGCAAAAATGTGACATTTCACAATGTTTAAATTTTTTATCACACCACTGGAACTCTATCATGTATATCAAGAGTGGTTTTAAAAGGAAGAAAATTCATTCAGATCACTTTTGCATAGACTGCAAGCCTGAGAGCGCAGCAAAACCTGACCTAGGTACACCTTCAGCTCTGAGCTCCTCATCAGATATGGCGATTATTTCAGTGACCTTAAGGACACGCATTGGGATCACTTATCTCTTGGCAGGCTTTTTGCTCCTTTTGCAATTATACACCAAGGAGCTTACTGCTCTCATCCTGGACCTGGCTGGCATCCCCAGTTAATCACACACAGCACTCTACACCCTTCAAACAGCGTCTGTTTTTGAAGAGGGCTGTTGCTATGGCACAATGTAACCCCCTCTGCCAGCAACTTCCCCAAAGTTGGAGCAAGATACCAATTTCAAGGTACATTTTTACGGCAGATGAAAATACCCAGCAGGTACCCTGAAAGAAAGACACCAGATGCATCCAGAGCTCTATTTCTTCCACTTCAGCATGCAATTTGCTAAATACTGTGATGGCCTTTTTGCAATCAGCCTCCTTAGTTACAGTAACTTGCTTCATCTGTTTTTCTTTCCGTAGCACTCCCAAAGCAATATCGAAACATCTGAGCACTTTCATAAAGCAATTCACGATAAGCAATTATTGATCTGGGAGATACCTTTTTATTACATTTTGGAAGTAACTGGATTATATGCTATGACGTGTGAGCGTGTAAATTTTAATTGTTTGTATATTAATCATTTACCAGTTCACCGCAAACAAAACCTGAAGTCAAAATAGAGACAATCACAGCTCTCCTTGGATGTGACCTTGTTTTGGAACCACTTCAATCATCCAGAACGAAACACAGAAATTCTGCACAATTTTACTTTAAGACATGTTAGCACCCAAAAGAGGTTTTGTTGATTATTTTTTCACTACCTGTGCTGGCAAGCAAATGATTAATGGAGAGATTTATATACCTGAGATCACACTTTCCCTGTACTAGCTACACTAGAAATACACAAGTCTTAGGAGGAACAGCTGAGGAAACTGGGATTGTTTAGTCTGGAGAAGAGGAGGCTCAGGGGAGAACTCATTGCCCTCTACAACTACCTGAAAGGAGGTTGTGGCGAGCTGGGGGTCGGCCTCTTCTCGCAGATAACTAGTGACAGGACTAGGGGGAACGGCTGCAAATTGCACCAGGGGAAGTTCAGGTTGGAGATTAAGAGAAGTTTCTCAGAAAGAGTGGTCAGGCATTGGAATAGGTTGCCCAGGGAGGTGGTGGAGTCACCGTCCTTGGGTGTGTTTAAAGAAAGGTTGGATGTGGTACTTAGGGACATGGTTTAGTTGGTAATAGGTGGTAGCAAGATGGTTGGACTAGGTGATCCTTGAGGTCTCTTCCAACCTTCATGATTCTATGATTCTATGAGATGCTGTCCTGGTTTCAGCTAGGATAGAGTTAATTTTTTTCCTATTACTGGGCACAGGGCTCTGGTTTGGATTTAGGATGAGAATAATGTTGATAACACACTGATGTTGCAGGCAATGTTTACACCAAGACAAGGACTTGTCAGCTTCTCATACTGCCCTGTCAGTGAGGCAGCGGGGGGTGCTCAAGGAACTGGGAGGGGACACAGCCAGAAGAGCTGATCCAGACTGGCCAAAGGGATATTCCATACCATATGATGTCATGTTCTATATAACTTGGACAGGGGTTTGGACCACGGCTTAGGTACCAGCTGGGCATTGGTGGTCTGCAGGTGGTGAGCAATTGTCTTGTGTATCACTCATTTTGTATATTCTATTATTATTATTATTATTATTATTATTATTATTATTATTATTATTATTATTATTATTATTATTATTATTACTATTATTGCCTTCCTTTTCTGTCATATTAAACCATATTTATCTCAACCCATGAGTTTTAACTTTTTTTTTTTCTGATTTTCTCCTTCATCTCAAGTGAGGGAGTGAGTGAACAGCTGTGTGTTTATTTTAGCTGCCTGCCAAGTTAAACCACATATTCCTGGGAAATGTATTTATATTGTTTATTTATTTTGAAAAGCATGGTAGCAATTAAAACTCAGCAAGAGGTAAACCCCGCTTTTAGTGCACGTGTCAATTTAATGGCCACGCATTGAATTAAGAAAATGAGACAAGCAGAAGGAAAAAAGGACAACTGAAAGGAGAACCTGACAGGCACAGGAACAAGCTTCCTTCAGCCTGTGGCAAAAACACATGGACCCCTTGCCTGCGTCCAGCCCCTCGTGCCCTGGGGCATGAGGACCACCTCTGCTTATGCCATCCATTGAAGACTCCTCAGTCTCTTCTTATGAGCCTTCAGATCCATGAATGGATGAAAGTCACTTACACGCTCCCCTCATCATAGCACACCTGACCAGATATACGCTCAGCAACCTGTCCTGTGAATCTTCGTCTCCTGAGTAGACAGCTACAGTTTTTCCAGCCTTTCTCAAAACAATGCAACACTTTCTGCAACTACTCTTTCTCACTTCTCTCTTAACATCTTTTCTTCCTCTCATATCTGTTTTGAGATTAGTGTCCGAGTAGAACATGAGACTCCCAATAACAATCTATCACTGGTTTATGTGACTGCAACATCTTTTACACTGTCTTGTTCTTTGTAATTTTTAATAACTTGCTTGCTTTGTTAGCCACAGCCATCAAAGCTCAGCTCTCTGGCAGGGCCCTTCATCATGTTTACTGCAGAGTCAACTGCTCAATAAAGTTTCTGAATGCAAATTTGCCTTACCTGAATGAACGAAATAGTAAAACACATGACAAATGTTTTCACGCATGTGTACTTCTATGGCTCCATTCACATTTCTACAAGCACATGTACGTGCAAAAATAGCTGTGTTCTATTGTTCACATCACCTACTTTACCACTCGCTCCCTCCTGGTGTGCACAGACAAAGCTGCATGCTGGCTTTTTACAGTGCACTTGGGACAACACTGGGACAAAAAGCTAGCGCCTGTGCTCTGAGCGGTGCAGGTGGAGAGTCTGCAAAACCCACTAGCTTATTTTTAGTGACTCACTGTGGAACAGTTCTGAGAACTCAATCAATTTCATCATCACCCCCGGAGGAAGTCTTTTAATAACGCTCAGCGGCTACTCTGTTCCTGCACAAGCTGCACAGTTAAACAACGCCATTCCTTTACCATCTCCAGAAGACAAACCATAACACACTGACTGACGATGTACATCAGGTCAGAAAAACAGAGAGTAGCAAGCGCTAGCGAGGGGACACAATGAAATGGCAGCACATGTGCCAGCACTCTACCAATGGCTGCTACTGCTCCTTCTCAACAACAGGGCACGAGGGCGGGAGTGGATGAACAGGAAGTGGCACAGAAAAACAGAGTTCCAAAAACCTCTTTCTGAAGAACAGGAGGGGGTGATGGGGAAGGAGGTGAGCTCTGCTGGCACAGCACGTCACTGAGAGTCTGGGGACAGACATCCTCACACATAAAACACTGACTGAGAGTTCGCTTCTCATTTAATACATGAGATGAAATGAGATGAAATGAGAAAGAGAAGAGAAGAGAAGAGAAGAGAAGAGAAGAGAAGAGAAGAGAAGAGAAGAGAAGAGAAGAGAAGAGAAGAGAAGAGAAGAAAAGAAAAGAAAAGAAAAGAAAAGAAAAGAAAAGAAAAGAAAAGAAAAGAAAAGAAAAGAAAAGAAAAGAAAAGAAAAAAGAAAAGAAAAAAAGAAAAAAGAAACAAGGAAAAAGACAAGGAAAGAAAAGACAAGGAAAGGAAAGTCACTTGTAATGACTACAGGTCCAATTCTATGTTTTGATTTACACTGACCCCAAATGCAGAAATTGCTTACTGATGTTAAATAGTAAAGTTGGAATTTACAGTTATAATCCCATGAATACAATCAATCACTGCTAGGAAGAAAACCCAGTCTTTGGGGTTTTGCTATTAGCACTCTGTTTTATTTTCAGGTACCATTAGAAATCAGATCTTGTTGAATTTTGTGGCATGGGAGGGAAAATGAAGAGCATACAAACGTAATTCTTTCACTGTTATCTTTCCTTATAGTGTGATCAAATAGTAGTAGTATTCCTGATTTAGATAAATCATCATTACAGACAGTTGATGTGAATTTCTTCCCAATTAATTTCTAGAGTGCCTCATAATTAAGAAGCAGATGCAACAATATTTAGCTATAGCCCACCAGCTCAAACAAAACAGTATAGTTATATATACTACTGAAAAGTCAGTACTTGTCTTCAGTCATTGATTCAAATCATTATTCTGTAGGATTATTGTAACAGCATGCATCTCCCCTCTGACAAATAAGATGCAAGGTTTTTTCTGTTTTATTTACTTGAACTTATCTTACTTTCGATTCACAATCAGCCACTCCCGGATATATGTCTGCACACAGTCTCTGACATGTGAGTCCAGCTCAACCCTGGGGAAAAAGCAACATATTGTAAATATTTTAGTACCTAGGTCACACCTTAAAGACAAAGAAATTTATCTAAACATTCTGTTCAGATAGAGGCCTCTCTACTAGTCCTTTCCTATATATTTACTTTACTGCTAAGCTATGGTTTGAGGTGAAAAGATTTCTGTGTACTGCATGAATTCCCTGATGCAGGTTTTTGTCACTGTGTTTATAAATTAACAACATACATTTAACAGAAGTAACCATTTACCACACTACGCACTTCGTGAATATGACTGATTTTGCTATAAAGTACAGCAAAATAAGAGGAATCATACCAGGTACTCGTCTTTGTGATTTTCCAAACTTGATAACAAGTGTCAACATACAGAGATATTTTTCTAGAGGCCTCAGATTCTGGACTCTTGCAAATACATAGTCTCTTGTTTCGTGTCATGTAATTTTCTCTTTCTTATACAAATGAAGAAAATTCTAAAAAGGGACGCCAAACTTTTAATCAGACAGCATAATAAAACTTTAAGATTTAAGAATATGTTATAATTTAATGTTAATTTAATCTCACTTAATGTAGGGGGCTGTCAGTGCTGCCTGACAGCTTGCATACTGATCAGAACACAAATATTTGCTGTCATGACGTTGTAGCATGATTCCCCTGCCTCTGTTCTAAAACACATCAGTGACCTGCGCCACAGTCACTTGTTATCTTCTCCAGTCCAAGTGAGTCAAAGAGTAGCGTATCCATGCAAGCAGGGATGGGTGAAAGGTATTGTACTTCTTAACACTTTCCACCCAGAACTCTTAACAGATTTGCAACCAATTACCAACAACTCATTTAGGTTCATGCGTGCGCTGCAGGATGGAGTCTTGGTTCATACCAAACCGCTGCGTGCCCTTGACACCGTTTCATTGACACAGCACGTGGTTGCTTCCTGTGTCTGATTCAGGTGGGACGTATATTTGCAAGCAGGCAGCACGGCACGTTAACCCATTTTGGTCAGTGATGTCTGTTTCCTGCTCTGTGCACAGGAGGACACTGCAGACTACGTTGCCTGCAGGTGAATCTCTGCTGCAATGCCTCTCCTGTGCTCTCATCTTCCCTAACACGCCGTGGCATCCTTGACTAAGATTTTCAGTGAAAGCACTAATATTGATACCGGTGGTGTGAAAGGCTAAAAGGGAAACCACTGTGTAAAAAAGAAAAAAATAATCTGCTGAAAGCGTATTTGTTGGTATTGACTTTTTGAGCTTTGCCACAGACTCCTTACAAAAACCTTAATGTCACTGTGGTGCAAAACAAGCCCAAAACTGATTGTACAGTGTGAGTCTACATGTTCTCCTACTGGAAGAACAAATACCTAACTGCTGTTTTAAACAGCAGGCATGCTAGGAAGTAACCTTGGAAATAAGGGAGAAATGGTCATCTTACCTTTTAAATTTCATTTAAAAGTTAGATAATTTTTTACTATTTTTGTCCATAATTTAAATAAACGGGAACTTCAAGCACCAAAATATTCACTGTCTCCCACATCTGTTCTATCCCCGCCAGTCCACAGGAAAACAAGAATTCATGATAAAGATTGGAACATTTTCTACGAGTAACTTCAAGTGAAAATCACCTTTTGGGCACATGTTACAAAATCCTCTCAGAGCTGTATGATTTGATGAGTTCTCAGGTGCCCTAGCACGGCACGCTGTCTCTACCACCTTTGCCCTCCTGAATTTCCTGAGAGATGCATTGATCCAAGATGGAACTTGCAGGCTGAGACCTTGCTTGGAGAGAGGGGTTCTCAGGTAATCCACAGCTGGCAAAAGTCATATAAACTGCGGTTCCTGCTTAGCCTCATTGCATTTGGTACTCTGGGCAGAACACACTGAGCAAATACTGCTGTTGTATAAGGCTCCAGTTTATACAGGTGGCCGGTATAAATTAGAGCAGGGTCTAACAACTTCGCAGGAACAAAGGGGGGTGCAGGTCTGCCCTGTGGGCCAGGACACCGTAAACTAAGCCTATTTGTCCCTTCAGCATTCAGGTTCAGCACAGCAGAGAATATAGACTGTTCATTTCCTGAATATACTGGACGGAGCCAGCCACCTACCTCACACACTGCATAGTTAGCAGTCTTTGCAGACATAGCAGTTTGGGGCTAAATGGGTGCCGACTTCACGCTTATCTGGCTGTTACTGCTTGCAAAACTCAATCAGTGGTTCTACTTGAAGGTACCATTTACAGTGAAACCATGCTTGAAAAGTATTCTGTATACAATGCATAGGACTCTCCTAAACCACATCAGAAAACTCTCCAACGTGTCCCTTCTTCTCATTCTGAAAAATTCTGTTGCCTGTAGTTTGCCTGTTTATCAAACGAGCTTAAATATTTCCAGGAGGGCTGAGCACCAGTATCAACACATGCTATTTACTTGAATTTAAAAGCTGTTGAAAATAGTGGAATTATTTCATTACTGCCAGCCTGAAACCAAAAGTGACTCCTACACTAGAAATTAACACTTTACCCTCGCCCCCCCGCCCCAAACCTTGTGAAATATGACTATTTCCCTTCATTTAAGCAAGAAAGGTACAGAGAAAGAGATGCTTAGTGATCTGATCAATGCCATGTAACTCACAGAGGGCAAAAAGAGTGAGGGTGTTTGGATCAACATCTTCAAAACTATTTTTAAGCCTGCAGCATTTCAGAAGGAGAGAAAGTCTTCTTACCCATCTTCTGGCATAGAGGGCTGCAAAGTCCTGCACTCTTTGGGTGTAAAGACAATGTCCAAGTCATCTTCAGGAAAGTCACCAAGTTCTTGTGCTAGTTCTGTTTCCAAGTTGTTCAGCCGTGTCATTAGGAAGCTTTCAAAGTCTACTGGGTCTACTGCGTCATAAAAGGAAGGCTAGTGGAAGAAATACAGAGATGTTTATTTTAGCAATAGAAGGTTTCTCTTAATAGTATAATTTAGGCTTGTTTATTTGATTCTTGTAATTTTCACATTATCTATTAAACATCGGAAACAGACTTCTAAACTGAGATACAGGGCCACTGCATTTAACGCAGGGAAAACTTGCTAGTGAAACTTTCAGCTGAAAATAGAAAGGGAACAAAGAGAGAAAAGTTTTGAAACACAAAGATGAAATGGAAGATGGTACCCCTAAATCCAAATTTGTGTCTATTTTCTCTGTTGAGCTTTCCTAGTTGCTGGTAGGAGAGCAGGTTGAGGTACATCATGGTTGCCCTCCAATGTCCTCTGCTGGATTCCTGTGAAGCGCACCCAGCCCACCTTGCCCAATCCGTGGTATTCATCAGAGTTGTTGAAAAGGCAGCAGTGAGTAGGAATGACAGGGGATGAGACCAAAATGATAGTGACAGGCAGCGTCGGCTGGCAGGGAGCTGCCGATGGACTCTACAGCACGTGATGAAAGGCACTAGCAATAACAGGGCCAAGGCAGCAAGTCTCAGAAGTTATACTGGGCTGAGGACCAGCTATAAGCACCACGGCTGCCACCATGAAGATGCCACTCATTTGAGGTGCTGTGTCTGAAAGACACTGACTATTAGAAAGCTGTGTGCTTCTAATGCCGAACAAAGTTGAGGGCATGATATACTCCTCTTCAGGAGAAATTATTATTTCCCACCTCTGAATATTAGTGGTCTGCATCTTACTGGATTTCTAATTTTATTGGATTTTTGAAGGATTGGTACAGTAACTACACAAAAGATTATGTGGAACTACTAAAGTTATTATTGCAAACCTTAGATATCCACCATTTCTACAGCACATGGCACTGCACTTTGATAGAGAGCAGTTGCATGTGATTACATTTAATCAGCCATTCTTACACAGAACGTCCGACCAGACAACGTTAAACAAGTACAAGTTCTGCCACTCACACACGCTATGAAGCTGTCTGGCTCTTTTTACCTGCATAGTCTCAAAAACAGAGGCAGAAAATCTTGTTTGATATGGTACCTAGAAGTGTTCCACATACACATAAATGTGACCTCACGTGTCAAAAGTGTGTTATTCTATGTATACATAAAACTGAAAATTATTTTACTTGCTATATAGTCAACAAAAATGACCTGTATATGTTTAGAAAATAAGCATCTGTCCATTAATTTTTTTCACAAGTAACAAATAGATCTAAAAGCTACGTCTTTAGAAAACTTGTATTTTATGTTATGTGAGTTCCAGAAAGGCCAAGGACACCTCAGCGCAGTAAGAACACAGAAAAACGGAGGATTAGAATAATAGCACTGGAATAACTTATTTACTAGGAGGAAGAATTGTAGCAAAAAATAGCTATCAAGTCATCCTTGTCTGTAAAAAGCAAAGATTGCATTGCACTGATTAGCCCAAACACTGTTCACAAGACTGCCTTCTGAAGCTGCCAGCAATAAATAGTCCGAACATAGATCAGATAATCTGCCTCTAAGGTAGATTCTAATAATGGGGTGTAGGGAAAATAAGGTACCCAATGTCCTGGATACCACCACTGCCTTTATATTCAATGTTACTGCGGCTACTGTCTTATCCAACACGCATCCTGGAGCTACCTTCCTCATACTCCAGTGTTGTTCTCCACGACTAAAATCTGTGGGTCAAAGTCATAAAGTCTTCACTCATTATTACCGAGTCCTACTCGTGCAAGGCACTCATGGAAGCTGACAGGATTTTCACATGAGCACGAAGGGACCTCTGCACACAACAGTGATATGCCCACAACATCAGGAATTTTAGCTCAACAGGACAATGAGGAATTCCACATTTTATGAAACATGCAAAGGTGCTCAACAGTGGCAAAGCTCCACGTAACTCTGAACTAAAATGGCTGACACATAATATGCCACGTGAGTCATTGTAGATAGGAAGATGAGTTAAAGCTCGTTCATGGTAAATATAAGTTTTGGAGCCTTTTCAGTGTTCTGGAAATATAAGTGAGAAAGTCACTCAGCTAATAAAAATCCAGAACATCGTGCAATAAGTGAAGCATATTTAGAAGAAATGTGCTAAAAAGATATAGGAGCAGCAAACCAATTAAAACTTTTGACAAAAAGTAGCCAAATAGATGTGGCAAATACTGCAAATGATGTAGTAGAGACCTTTGAACACAATCAACCACCACCCGCTGCCCCAGGTTCCCTTTTTATAGGGAAACTGTATTGGTCTCTGGATAAAGTCTCTGAGCTCACCTCTCTGCCTGTACATTTAAGAGATCAGTTGAATTTGCTGAAAACACTTTTGGGAAAAATCTCTCTCATTCACTGCTCTTTTCATCCAAAGGGAACATCTGAAACTGACAGTAGTTCCAGCAAATAATGAGGCAGCCAGCTGAAGAAATACACGGTGCCGTTAATAAATTTTTAAGTTAAGCACTATCTCTAGTTTATACCAAGTGTAGTGCTGAGCATATTGGATCAAGAGTTACGAGTAAACAGTGATCTTTATAGCTATTCATTTTTTATTAATTGTCAGCATATTATCCTTGAAGTTCACTGACTGTGGGTAAAACATTACATGTTAGTGTAAATATGTATATATGAAGATCTACTAAAAAAAAATTCACAGAAGATTAAAGTAAAACACAGATTAAAGTATACAAAAGCACATTACACATATTATCATATGGGAGACATTTTGCTTAATACAATCTAATTTTTGATTAAGAATTGCACTTCCTTTCAAAATCACACTTTTCCTGCTGAAGAGTCAAATCCATTGCTTTTCATGATGACTTCTTTTTCCAGCTGAAGTGGTAATAATAAACTTTAATCATGAGAAACGTGTGCTTTTGACTATCATAAATTAGACACAAATGTAAAAAAGATGGTGGAAAAGGTAAACGCAGATGGAGGGTAATGGTCTCCCTAACGACTGGTAAAAATTATCAAAGGTAACAGAGATACCTTTTCATGCATCACACAAGTGTGCAAACCAATTATTCTACAGAAAACACCACAAACCATTAGTGCAAACATACCTTTTTTAAGGATGATGGATTAGAGGCATGTAGATTGTGACAGCACACAAAATGGCAGCTACGGCGTAACGCTCAGTAAATGCAATGTTACCCAGTTTCTGAAGAGCGAAGGCTGTTGTTTGCATGTAGAAGAAGCGACTTAGCCTCCCCAGGCTGAATAACCAACCGCAAGGAATAAGTTAAAATTACCACAGCACTTCAGAACAAGGAAGTGAGCAGTGGTATGAGGCCCTGACACACAGGAAGTAACTGCTTACATACAGTGGTTTACGTTTTTCACAATCACTGGTGCACAAAGACTTTTCCTGTTTCTATTTATCAGGTCTCATAGCAATAAAGAAGTAAAATTAAAAGAGTAGAAAGAAGGAGAGTATCAAAATTTCAGTCAGTTTCATTTATGGTGTAGTAGGAATACTCATCTTCCTGAAAGACAATCAATCAAAAAGACCTGGCATTTTTTCCCGTCGCCGTAAGGGCAGTATCATATGGTCTGGCTTCTTTGGAGGGGGATTACATGTGGGAGGCTGAAGCTGATTTGGAGGCACGTAACAGTGGACTCAGTTATATCCATGCCAATTAGGGCATACTTTGGCATTTCTCATTCAACTTGCTTGCTCTACAGCACTGAAAAACGCGCCAGCGTGCTCTCTCTGCTGCTACCCCTGGACACTTCGTATTAAGCCAAGCTAGCTGAGCCTCTGCCTTTCTCTATCCACGGATCTCCTTTCACAAATCACCTGTGATCACCACACCACGCGTTTACTTGATGGAGTTGAACGTTTCCAGCAAGGAAAGGATGTAAAATACTCCAACACTGACTATTTAACTTTGATTTATAGTAGTATGCAGAAAAACTGTCTATTTCAGTTCCAAGGCCCAGTCTCAATTTTTTTAAATGCGTAATTTCCTCAGCTCACCAGGGAGGATTTTTGAACAACTTCAGGCAGAAGTCAGTGGAAGGCAAGACAACTTAAGAAGATAATTTAATTTACCCTAAAAACATTAAGCAATATAGATGCCAAACCTGTGTAAAGAAGATAAACCTGGAACTTACCAGATGAAGAGTAGAAAAGCCAGGGGTACTTAAGCTTCGTTGACAGAACTGCGCAAAGCCTGGTTGGAGAGTGAATTGCTTTCTTATTTCTGCAGAGGAGTGCCTTTAATTAAGCAGAGAAAAACAATTATCCCCATACAAATTCCAAATGCCAGATTTTAGCCAATTTAGTCTCCTGTCCCAGTGTTTAGAAATGTATTTTAAAGATCTTATAGACTCCCCTTGTTTTGTAGTCATATATAATTAAGATTCTAACACTCATCCAACAGATTTCTATCATATTATAGCAGCCCTTGTGAATGGGAAAGGCTATGCAAGAAAGAATAACCTTGCCCTCAGGCGAAGTGTGACTGCAACCTGTACAGCAATACTTGCAGATTCATTTCTGCAAAGTAAAGATACAGGATAGTAGACCAGAGAAAGAAAAATTAGCATCACAGAGGCAAATATTTTAATGAACTAGTAATTGACCGTGGGATAAAAACAAAACAGGACCACTCACTGAACAGCGTAAGCCCAGACTTACTAATGCAGTCTGCTGTGAAAAGCACAAGATAAACTGAAGCATGAATTTAAAAATCAGCCTATACTGTATCAGCTGAACATCTGAGGAAAAGACTTTTAAAGTAATAATTAATTGATTTCAACAGGAGCAGAAAGAGGCCAGTACTGAATTCTTCAGAAATCTCAGTGATAGTACAATTGCATGTACCCAATCTGAAAATTCAGTAATCAAAGTAGCTTCATCATTTTTCATGGAAACAAATCAATTAATAGTTAATATGATTTAAGAATAATCAGCCATGAAATGGTAACAAAACATCTACAATATATTTCACCATGAACGTTCACGACAAAATTTTTAAAAGATCAAGATGCACGTAAGCAGATTCTAAGTGAAAAAACCCAAAATGGTAGCCCACCAGGGCAGCCAACTGGGAGACAGGAAAATACAAAGGTAAGATGGCTTTCACTTCCATGTGAGACTCTTCCAACTCCAGCAGTTGTTAACAGACATCCTAGAATCGCTAGATGCCACAGGATAGTTTGCCTGTTTGGTTTGCGCCTTCTCTGTGGCCTCTTGATTTCTACAACTACTATACCTATTCTGTGACAATTAGCCTCTTACTACTCTTTTCTTAACAATCCTGACAAAACCCTAAACTCAGCTCTGCTCCTGTTAAGGGACAGGCATTTCACAGAAGGTATTACAGGTGCTAGGTTTAGGCCTGACTTCTAAAGTAAAAGATATATAAATAAGAGTAGCCGCTCATAGGTCCAAAGGCCACGCCAGGTACGAGTGGGACATTGCGCCAATCTGAAGGCAGCAGCAACAGCAGACAGACCATAGCCAGACTTACACAGAAAGAAAAAAGTTCCATTTTGAAAAGAAATTAATACTCATCAATGGTATTCCAAAAATCAGACAGGATGAAATGGGATATTTTTAAAGGTTATTCAATAATTATATAAGCAAGAAGCCGTGTAGGGAGAGTGAGGAAATCTGTGCATTCTTTAGATTATTTTTGCTCGGTTTTAGAAAGAAAAGTGCTTATATATCAAGGTTATTGTCACTCATCTTCTCACTGCAAATACTCTCTGATCATGAATGAATGTATGTAGCAAGGTGTGACACAAAACTCAGATTATTCAAAATTACTATTTTCCTTCAAATGAAGTCAGTTTCTACCCTGTGCAGAAGTATCTGTTACCGATGCAAACAATAGATGTAGCAGCAGATGTTGGCTTAATGTATGTAAAAACTGTGTTACAGAGTACTGCAGAAGTTTCTGCTCTAAACAATGATGCATCACATCTCTGAATCACACCAGATATGGGCTCATCAGACTCTTTGAAGAGGAAATGGTGTGAATTTTCATCTACAAAAGAGGAAGCGTGCGTGTGGATGAAGGACCAAATTTGCTATCTGGTAAAAGCCTGTGCAAGCACAGCTAACCGAGAGGAAATACATTTCTCCAGAGTGCTATTAGTTCCAGCATCTCCCCAGTATTCAAAGAAAGAACCTGCAAAATAAACCAGGCCAATGGAAGAAGCATGCTCGAATCTATGGAGGGGAATCTCAAATAGTTTAAGAGTAGTTTAATTGATTGATTTCCTGTTTTTCCTATCACTGAGAAGAAATACAGTAAGAATAACAGAAGACACCAAAGTTGGTTTGAACCAGCTCAGAAATGATTGGCAGGATCTGCTAGGAACAGGTAAAGGAAAAACAGAGCTTCTAAAAGACGCTAAACCAAAAGCATGAGTTAGCTACCTCAACATGGAGAAAAGGTGGGTGTTACAGTTAGAGATCATCACGGAAAGTTTTGAAAGCCTGAGAAGCAAGGTGGAAACAGAGGTCCTTCTAGATGGCTTTTTGATAATGCCAGAATGGCTGTGGTCTGTTTTCTGATCAAACAGCTACCATCTGGGTACTCGCAGGAAAATGGTGGGCTATGTTAACCTAGTGTGTGTGGTATCGTGGCTTTTATGGAGGCTTCAGACCATCTATGCCATGGCCATACTTTTACTCTCCCTGCCTGTACAGCAGCCCTGTCTGGTTCTGAGTGGAGTTTAGCTACCCCTAGCAGCAAGAATGGTCTAGAAAGGTGCTAAAAACAGTAAGGAAAGAAGGCAAGTGAACGCAGAGCAGTGACTGAAAAATCTGAGCAAAAAAGGCAACTATATCTCTAGAAAGCAGGACTCAAATAATGACTCAAATAATCATGGAGCAGTCAGCTGGTCTCTGACACTCAGAATGGTAGTACAGCAACTTATTGGACAATCAGCTTGTAAGTAGCTGGAACATTAGGTCCCAGACTGTAATCTCCAGCTGAAGCAAGGGGACCATGAAATCATACTGAACATTAAAACGTACATCACCTTAGTAATGCCTGTTTATTAATAGTCTGATTATGGTGAGCAACTAGCAACTGTGGATTGTAGGAAGCTATGGTGCAAAACGTTTGGCAGTTATCGGCGTATTATTGGCAATTATTAGGTAATGATGCTCAGCCAATATGGATTTATCAAAGGGCAGTCATGTAAAACAAATCTAACACTTTTCTGTGACAGTTTAACTGGCTTCAGTAAATAAGTGAGTGTCCCTCGTGACACTCCTACAAGCAAAGTAAAAAGAGAGTGGCTAGAATGAATCACCAAAGTTGTTTCCAAAACTGGTTAAAAAAAAGTAGTCAAGCTATAGTCATCAATAGTGTAAAAGAAGGTTGTGAAGAATTTCCAACTCTACCATACTACTGTAAGTGAGAAGCAAGTTATTTTTTCCTCAGTCTGGTTCCAGTCCATACTTTATGTTACAACACTGATGATGGTATAGGTAACACAGCAATAAAATTTGTGGATCACATCAGACTGGCAGGAATTGTGAGTGCTCTGAAAAGCAAGATTAGCACTCAAAATGATCTTGTATTTTAGAAACAATCTGAACTTAGCACAGTTAGATTCGATAAAGATAAATGTAAACCCCTGAACTTAGGAATTTAAAAAAAAAAAAAGAAAGCAAAAATACAAAAAGGGAAAAGAAATAGCAAGGACACAGAAGAGGCTCAGGGAGTATACTGGGACACTAACAAAGTACCCTAAGTGACAAAAAAGAGAAGTTATTTCTGTTTCTTTAAGCCAATAAGACAGTGGTTAGGCTGATGTACACACTTAGAACACCACAGAGTGAGATGCAATGGAATTTAAAAGGCTTCAAAGGAGAGCAGTCAGAACGCTAAAAATTTTGGGAAGAATGACCCATGAGGAAAGACTGAAAAAACCAGATGTGTTACAAGAGAGATGACTGAGGGGACACAGCAGTTGTTCTTGACTAGTAAAAGGTAGCAATCTGTAAAGAAAACCGTGAGCAATTCACATCCATAAAGGTAAGAAGAAGAAGTAATCTGCTTAAATTGAAGCAAGAAAAATTTAATAAGCTATTAGGAAAAATAGTCCCGCTGCAATAGCAGCAGAACATTGGAAGTGTCCATATGGTGATGCCACAGTGACAAGAGCACATTGGCGATGTAGATCATGTCTCTGAACTACCTGGAGAACAGCATCTGGGCAACTGATGCTTTCAGAGACTGGCAATGGGACTCAGCGGCATTAAGAGCTCTACAGACCTCTCATGTTAGTACCTGTCCCTTTGTTCAGGATAAAGAGGAAACACTAACTGAAAAGAAAGTGGTGTAGATTTGGGGGAGTTTTTTTCCACAAAAGTCATTGCTGAATTCACAGTTAGTCTGTGTTCACACAGCATGTTGCAAGACAGTGTAAACCTGTGGAAAGACAGGGCATGATGGTAGCTTAAGGCTCTTCTGGACTTCTTACATCTTTGGTTGCTTCATGGTGTTGGAGCAAAATAACGTCAACTGCAATTCATTGCTTCACTCTGTTGCCGTGACCCTACTGTACGATGCTGTACTTCTCTGGTGTAAATCTTGAAAAAGCTGGAAGTCACCAGACACCCTGATCTATCCAGACGGGACTGGAGGCTAGCAAAAGAAAACAAAACAAAACCTTCAAACTGGTGCTACTCAAGCAGAATTTCACTGGTGTCTGTCCCACTGGTAGATACAATCCTCCAGCAATGCTCCTGAATTACTAAAAAAAAGTTGAAACATAGTCTGTATTTCACAAATACTCTCCAATGCAAAGTGTATAGTTTGCATAATATATTAAAACAACAGTGTAGCCAAAGTAACCTGGAGGTTCTTAAAATTTATTTTAACTTGTAGGTCAAATTCTGAGATGTTTCTCAGGGCAGAGACTGGCATCTTGGAGATTTGGGTTATTGGTTGGGTCTAGATGAGGTATCAGGAAAGGAAGATAAAATAGCCATTTATTTTCTCTCTCTAATATAAGTTAGGTTGGTTGCTGAAACTGCTGGGTTCTATAATTAAAATTATGCTCATAAAGCTGGTTCTGTAGCTGCACTGTAAATTCTGCTCAGCGATATAGTTCTTCAAAATATATAGTTTAAAAGCAGGCACAATGGGTATTTTGCTAGTATGTAGATAATATCAAAACTTAAACACAGAACAGCGATTTTGAAATAAAAGAAAAGAGAACAACTTTAAAGATGATCTATTAACTGAAACCCAGAAACTTCATAAGAAAAAATCTGATTTTAAAAGCATGCTATACACACCTACTGAATCAAGTTATCCAAAGTTACCTAGGATTAGAAGTTACCTACTTAGAAAGAGGCAAAAAAGTAATCCTTAACACCCTTACAATCCTCTCCTGCAGACTCTGAGGAACAGTGAGTTGTCTTCTGCAAGAGCTGCATACACAATTAGACAGCAAGGAAAGATGAAAAAAT
Source organism: Psophia crepitans (assembly GCA_013399095.1). Taxonomy (NCBI): domain Eukaryota; kingdom Metazoa; phylum Chordata; class Aves; order Gruiformes; family Psophiidae; genus Psophia; species Psophia crepitans. Next base: position 27,998 of record VWZZ01008453.1, read on the forward strand.
GAAATAAAAGGAGGCTATAAGAACTATCCCCAAGGACAGAGAAACACTCACATTTAAGTGTACACAAATGATGGAATCATAATGGAAAACAATGAAAATTTTTGCTTAACAGGTAAAACACTCAGTTGTGGCTACCCTGAGGAATAATACCTTTCATCTGACACTGATATAGAAAATTCTCAACAAGCTTTTGTTCTGTTTCTGAACTTAACATGAGACTTCTCTAGTTACAACTGAAAACAAGCAACAAAAACCTCTGGAATAGAAAAAGGTAACAATTACCTATCCCTCTCCTCCACTGCCACACACAAACACATGCAAAGTTTTGGGCAACAATCCAGATCTTTAACTAGCAAATATGGGAATCTTGCTTAGAAGACCTTCTCTTACCGCCAGTGGAACTGCCTGTTTTTCTTCTTAGTTTCTAATTAGTCCTCAAGGCACTAGAGCTCTGCTTTGTTAGTCACTGTTTACAGCAGTCATTGATCTGAACTAACTGCTGTTTCTTTGATGGCTCAGGTAAGCTATACAACCTCTGGCACAGCCCTGCTTCAGGCTCTACAATCGTAGAATGGTTTGGGTTGGAAGGGACCTCAAAGATCATCTGGTTCCAACCCCCCTGCCATGGGCAGAGACACCCTGCCAGGTTGCCCAAAGCCCCATCCAACCTGGCCTTGAACACTGCCAGGGATGGGGCACCCACAGCTTCTTTGAGCAACCTGTTTCAGTGTCTCGTCACCCTCACAGGGAAGAGTTTCTTCTTAACATCTAATATAAATCTCCGCTCTTTTAGTTTAAACCCATCACTCCCTCTCTTGTCACTACACTCCCTGATAAACAGTCCCTTTCTAGCTTTCCTGTAGGTCCCTTTAGGTACTGGAAGGCTGCAGTTAGGTCTCCCTGGACCCTTCTCTTCTCCAGGCTGAACAAGCCCAACTCCCTCAGCCTGTCCTCGTAGGAGAGGTGCTCCAGTCCTCTGATCAAATTTGTAAGTTGATTAAGACTCTGTATCAGCTAAGGCAATAAAGATTCTATTCAAGACAGTTGAATTTAACCACAGTCTTCTCAACGGCGATGGTGCCGGAACAAAGAAGGACTAGGAGAGGAAATCATTGACTTCATTATGCTGGGAGCTTGTTACAAAGTAAAATGGACAACAAGTCAATTTTTACTTTTGTCCCAGGTCATGTATGCCCTTCATTCAGTGAAGATTTTTCACTGCTGCTCAGTTTTGCTGTTTCTCCCTGAGGAAGAAACATAAGCACACACAAAAAATAATTTTCTAATTCTGGTGGTAGAGAAAGGACAACCATGCTTTCATGCCATGCAAAGAAATGGAAGACTTAGGATCTGGTCCTGATGAACCATGCATTTGTATGCTTTTTAATCGTTGTGTTCTTTGGATAATATGGAAAGGCTATGATACAGCATTTGGGAAGACATTGTGCATGCATTATTGACTGGTCGACCCTTGCAATGAAAGTGCGTTTAGGTGTAATGTTTCCTATGATAGTTTAGTGGTACGTTCTAGAAAGCAGAGAGTGTAAATAATTCCTATCTGTCATCCTATTTTAGACTTAAATTGATAATGATAGTTTATATACGCAATACAGATTTTCTAATGAATATTTCACATGATGGTCATTGATGCTAACAGAAGGTGAATTTGTGTGAAAACAGAATTCTTTTGTTGTCCCGATAACTTAAAATCTATCAGCATACAGAAATGTATACACAAATCTTTCATACTGAAGGGATTAACCTCAATTTATCTAAGGATAATTTTCTGCGGCTGGCTCAGAGCACTCTCAGCTTGAAGTACCAAAGCTCACACTGGTTCCTCATTAAATGTTCATTTCAACTGAAACGACTGAAGAAAAGCTTTCTAACAAATACGCCCTTGAAGTCTCCAGAAGACTCTACAGGTCCATATTCCAAGGCAAAACTTTATACTTAGGGCCTACATCTTTTTTTTTTCTTCTTCTTTTTCCTTGCTAAATTGTTTAAATGTCTTTCAAAATCTTAGATTCTCTACACCGACAAGGGCAATTTCAAAAGCATTAATGGTCATACATGCCGTCTTCCTTTTGTACTGTGACTCAAAATGTAATAGAACAGTATCAGTTTGTGGTTTTAGGTTTTTGTTTTGTCTGCACTATCCCACCAATTCACAACAGGGTGATTATGAAATAAATGAGAGGATTTCTCTTCCAGCTCACATGTATTTTCTGAGCTTCAAAAGGACTTCACTAAGAAAATGCTACCATAATGCTGATAATTTTGTAAAAACTGTACCAAGTGTAATATTGTATGTGCTTTTTTTCACTTTCTTCCTAATAAACGGTTATTAATCATAAGTGAAAAAAAGTCAGACATTAACCGTAAAAATGCAGAGCGTGTAAATGTTATTCTAGGATTTTTTTTTTCTTTTTGCTCCTATAGGGTTGCTTTTATTTTTATCAGGGTCACAGTTGATATTTTTATGAACGAGGGAAAAAATATGTATTTTGTGTCTTTCATGATGGACAACTTCAAAGAAATTCACAATATATTCAAAGCTGGGTCTTCAATACTGTAAGTACTTCAAAAGACAGAGGAGGAGATCATGCAAATGGCATAGAACTGGAAAAATAATTTGTGTTAATATCTTGATAGAACACAGGTTTGTGAAGCTTCAGTGTCACCTTTTTGTGACAGAAAAACCACAAGTTGGGATTTTTCTTGTTACTATTTAGAATAACTTTTTTTTTTTGAGATGTAAGTTTAACTAGAAAAAGTACAATCTTTTATTAGGGCAGCATACCTGAAAAAAAATTGGTCCAATTTCAAGCACATGAAGAGGTACTGCCATTTTTAGAACTGGGAATTTTGATTCAACTTCAGTGGGAGCCAGAGCAGTAACCAAGATACACTCAAAAGCTGTATCTTCCACTCACACTTTCGAAAATAAGCACGTCCACAGAATTTGGCATAAGTTAACAACTATGTTGTTAAATATAATACATTTTTGTATCTGCTGGCTATCACTACAGGTACAAATTCCATAGAAATTACATTACACACCCTCACAAATACATTTGGATGATGCAAGACATTTTACATCGTAAGTTACAAACTGAATTTCACTTCATGATTTATCTGGAAAATTTCAAGCTTGGAGAAAGGTTAAATTTTACTCTAACGATGTTCTAAACATGAGGTTTTGTCATTACAACGATTGTAAAGCTCAGATCATGTGACAATTGAAATAAAATAAACTCTTCCCTAATCCAGTTTGCTTGACTTTAGGGAAAAATACTAATATCGAGTCCAGGTGTGCGGACACGTTATAAAAAGCCTCCAGGTCATTATTACTGAAGCTCAGGAAACGGTGTGCTTCATCATGTGCAAGTCTCATTCCTCATGACCTACAAAGGTCATGATGAAAAATACTGTGGACTTTTTATATGAACTTGGCTGATCTAGGCCTGGACCTATTTCTTTGCAACCGCATTCATGATGGCAAGCACATAGTGTATGTTATTGGGTAAGCACTTTTCACACACTATCCTCTTTCCTACTGCTACAAACAACAGTATAGTCTGGTGTACGTTTTTCAAATCAAATAAAAAGAAATTAAGTCAGAATAGAAAAAAGGATAACTACACTGAACTATGTTCAGGAACTGTAATTTTTAATGATGACAAAACCTAAAAGTGTTAGAGGGTATAAAATACAACATAAAATATTTCCTCCTGGCTGGTTTTCACTTCATGTCTGAAAATGAAAACTGTTTGGAAAGATAAATAGGGAATGTTCATACACAGGACATGGTGGACATAAAGATGTTTCTCATTTGCAACTACATTTTTCTTGGGTAAGCTTAGGATTTCCTGTACTATAAAAAAAGAACCTCACCATAAATTGCAGTCTAGACTTCCCACTGCACATAGATGTCTGAAGTCTAAGAGGGATAAAAGATCTCAAAAAATTATTTTAAAATGCAGCTTTTCTGCTCAGAACCAGCCATCTTCCAGAGACAAAGCAAAACCTTCAGTACTCTAATCATGTAGCAGGGATTATTATGTCTGATTCCAATGACTGCAGAGACATGAAAGTATGGTATACACATATATTACTGAATAACTGTAATAGAAAATAGACGATTATATTTTAAACACAATTTGAGTACTCAGTCAGATGAAAAGATTAGCTTCCTGCTAACAACAGCTGTCAATAACATCTGTCTCAACAGTAACAACAGTATTCTGCTTGCACGGCCAACTTTTTCTACAGCTGCCTACCTGCTGATAAAGAATACACTCGTATTATGAAGCCTGTCCTTCCTGCACTTGTAATTTTTGATAGAGGTTTGGCTGGATGGGCATGTGTTTGTCATCTATCCCCAACTTATGTGGCTACTATCAACTTGATTGTACAGTGGGTGGATCACTCCAGAAACGGTGATCTTAAAGTTCAGGGTAAACAATACAAACCGAAAATAAACCACTGAATAAACAAAGGCATTAGTATCCTCTGAAATGTAGTTAAGAGGACACTTTCTTACTCTTCCTTTTCTACTTCCTAAAAGTCAGATGTATTTTAGGCAGGAAATGTTGTAATCTTTCACACAGTATACCAGAGGAAAGGTCTGTGTGACGGACAATAGCATGTCAAATCTAGTAAGGGCGCCCTGAATAATCTGATCTCTGAAAAATGAGCAGATATTTACAGGAATCTATATTAGCACTATCCATTAATAACCTATAGCACAATCTTAATATATAATATTGTTTCTTCCTCAGCATACTCCTGTTACTGATTTACAATCCACCTCTGCTAGAGGAGGAAGCAATGTTCACACAGCTCCCCATCAGAATTAGAAACATCTTAAGGACACACACACACACTTTTGGACAGAGAAGCGTGGCTTTGTCCATGGCTGGCTTTTCTTTTTGTTAACTTTGTGCCTGTATAAAGTACGACAGCTTGCAATCTAAACCTAGTCTATAACAAACGTTATAGCAGTCCTCCATCTTTCATGTAGTCGTCTCTCTTATGGCCTTCAGCTACATTCAGGCTCACGTGGTCTACAGCACAGCTTACTCCCAGGGATAATTCAACAGGCTGTGCAGATGCAGATAGGCTTTGATATAGTTGGGCTTAAATGCAATAATTATCAATGCCAGAATGTGAGATGCAGATGAGCTGATACTGGTTAGAATTATACGCAGTGACCAGCCAAAGTGTGTGCTGCTGAAATTTGTCATTTGCTTAAGTGTGTTTGTAAAATATGTTTAGAAGCGCTGCACTGACATAGATTTAGTCTAATTTGACTGCTCACTGGAAACACCCTAGCAAAGGCAAATGAATTATCTTTAGGGCTGATGAAAAGATAACCTCACAGGCATTAGAAGTTCTCTCTATTTTAGAGCTGTTTACAATAGATAGGATCCGTCCCTATCCAGTTTTAATGCTCTTGACTTTGTGGTAGGTTTACAAGGTTGTTATTCCTGCAGATTACATCTTTCCCTTGGAGTGAAGGAGTACCTGTAAAAATGTCCCAAAAGAAGAGAAACAGGTTAATATACCTAAGGAAAAGGCCATGTGAGGCATTTAACGGCTGTTTAATTGTTCACACGCAGTGAGCAGTCATAAGTGATACAACAGGGATGAAACCATGCTCTCAACTCCTCTTTATCTTTTCTGCTCACTCAGATTGCCTTGAATCCAAACAGTGGTAGGGTGGCAGGTAAAGTGTCTATACACAGAGGCTGCAGTGCGAGCTGTCTTTATGAGTAGTGTGTGAAGGAGGAGAGCTCCCTGTCTTTCCTGTCATCTCTGCACCTGCTTTAGAGCCATGAACAATCTATTCTTTAAGCTGGATACAAATCCAGAAGACACCAAGATAATGATGCCATAAAAAGCTAGGAGAAATCAGCTTGCAGTAAGTCAGGAAGTAACTGAGAGCATCCTCAGCAAGTTTTCCAACGACACTAAGCTGTGTGGTGCGGTCAAGATGCTGGAAGGAAGGGATGTCATCCAGAGGGAACTTGACAGGCTTGAGAGGTGGGCCAGTGCGAACTGCATCAAGTTCAACAAGGCCAAGTGCAAGGTCCTGCACATGGGTCGGCGCAATCCCAAGCACAACTAGAGGCTGGGTGGAGAATGGATTGAGAGCAACCCTGAGGAGAAGGACTTGGGGTGCTGGTGGACAAGAAGCTCAACATGAGCTGGCAGTGTGCGTTGGCAGCCCAGAAAGCCAACTGTGTCCTGGGCTGCATCAGAAACAGTGTGGCCGGCAGGTTGAGGAAGGTGATTCTCCCCCTCTACTTTGCTTTTGTGAGANGATGGGAATACTTCTTGCAACCCTTCCATACTTCAATAGGGATTATAAGAAAGATGGGGAGAGGCTTCTTAGTGGGGCCTGTGGTGACAGGATAAGGGGTACCGGTTTTAAACTAAAAGAGGGTAAATTCATACTAGATATAAAGAATAACTTTTTTTTTATGATGAGGGTGGTGAAAGGCTGCACCACGTTGCCCAAAGAAGCTGTGGCTGCCGCCTCCCTGGAAGCATTCAAGGCCAGGTTGGATGGGGCTTTGGGCAACCTGGTCTAGTGGAGGGTGTCCCTGCCCATGGCAGGGGGGTTGGAACTAGATGATGTTTAAGGTTGCTTCCAACCCAAACCTTTCCTATGGTTCTAAGATGCAAACCTGATCTTTATACTCTCCACATATCTCCAAGTAATTTTCTCTGAAGGATTTAAAAAAACAGGTTCTCATTTATTTTTATGGAAGTCTAAGAAAACTGGCCATTTACTATAAACTGTTACTGTTACTAACAGATTGTTATACATAATATATGAAACTTATATATATCCTAAGTTTTTCTCTTTAATGTGTTATTAGTGTTTAATACTCTCTGTAACAAATACAAAACCACTACTATTTCACACATCTAATACGCAAGTAAATCTTTTCCAATAGCAATTACAAATTGTTTAACCTCTCTTAAAAACCATAAAGCACTGCATATTTATGGTATGGATTTTAGATTATTTCGGATGCATCATTATTCGATCATTTGAAAAATCTATCTTGAATATAAACCTGCAAAGGCTTATTAACTTGAGTTATCCTCACTTAGATAGGTTCCCAGCGTGCAACTCATTAGAGTAAAGCAGGATACAACCCTTTCATCAAGTATGCTCTCCTTTATGATTCTTTTTCTTGAATTAAGTTGACTCAGTAGAAACGAACACAGGATTTTTTAATACTACCACTGTATTGACATTACATATTATAAGGCTACGGTCATACTTGATAAGGATATATCTACAAGCAGCTTTTAGAACCTGATAAAGTATGAATGTGCTTTTTAGGTATGCAGCAAACACATGGAAAATACCTTTGCTATTAGCAAACTGGTAATGTTATTAAGGTTTTTATAATGTATTCCTTTAAGAAAGTGACTATGAGAATTTACCACATTGTTTTAAAAATGTACTAGATCTTTATACTTACAGTATAGTATACTTTACTGTATACTATTCTGTAGTATACTTTATAATACAGAAATCTATTGTACATACAAAGGACTGAAGTTGTCCCTGCAGCTTATTTAATATATTTGAAGTCTAGAAAGAAAAAACAGGTAAAAGAAATACAATGGAGTCTGGACAATACTTGCAAGTAATTAGCATTTTATTATATCCATATAACAAGGGTTTTCTTGAAATTCAGTTAAAAGATGCTGGCCTCAGCCCCATAAAGGAGTTGCACAGAACAGAAATCTGCTACCAGAGTACATAGGAAATGGCCTGTTCTGCCACTGAAATAATTTTGCACTGTACCTGACCCCTCTGCAACAAGCTTTGGCATTTAGGGTAATTTCTTGTGAACCTTGTGAACCAAAACTTTGTACAATATAAGATTTAAGCTGACCTTTTCATTTCAGGTAGAAATAATTCAAATGTACCATCATTGTTAACGTAAAGTAGAATTCATGGTACAATTTGAGAATTTGGTAGGAGCTTGACTTTTATTGTAGGCCTTTTTAAAACTTGAAATCTTTAGCTTAGTGTGGATTGTTTGTTTTGGTTTTTTTTAAATACAAATCCATGCATGTAAACCCATCCTTAAGTACACTTCTTAAAACTAGAACAGGAAAAGAAAATTTTGTTTGGCAGCTGTACAATTTCAGGGACACGGAAATGAAGTGATAGAAGTAAATGCTAAAAATCTGTTTTATAACACTTGTAAAACGCAGACATTGGTTGTCTATAGAGAGAGTTGAGGAGTATGTCTGTTGGGAGGGGTTTTAATTGCATGAGTCACATGACAGAAAGTTACGTGGTATGTTAGGGAGCTGTATTGCTGCTCTCAATACTTTTCTCTTTTGTAATTCACATGTTGAAATGTTTTGAATGTATAGCACTGGTGGCCAGGGCTCAAGGTAAGGTGCCTAAAGCACCGTTTTCTTCCCTTGAAGTCAAACCAAATAACTGCTACTTCAGGATCTATGTGGAAGATAAAATAGTAAACTAGTTAAATAAAAGTAATAATAATAAAAAAATCTCTTCCGTGAATACTGTGTTTATCCTAACACAATGCTGAGGCAAACTGATTAAAATTCAGCTTTTATGGTCCCTCAAACGTACACTGCTCATCTGGTAGATGTTAGAGCCCACACTTTAAGCTACGGTGAGCTGCTTTTCCTCAGCAGTTTACAAAATTACTTTTCAGCTTTCTTGGTTTCTAAGTATAAATACTGTAATTGGAAAATAGACACATTTACAACATGCAGTCCAGATACCTTCTAATTACTACCTAGGACTCAACTCAACCAGGATTACCTGCTTTTTCACGCCCGATGCTGGCTTCCAAGCACCACAGACACCGAACACGCTCAGAGAGTGCCACAAAGGTCTCTTAGTGTTGCACATTAATGAGGGTTTTCTCCTCCTTCCTTTGTCCAATGCAAAAGCCGTTTGGAAAGACAGTTACAACTTGCTTTTAAGAGATACTTTAGGCTTCATTTCCAAGAGCGTATAAAGTTGGTCAGGAATTTAATTTCTCACGTAATAAAAACAATGTTATTTGAAGAGGATGGTGTCTGATGTCCTGCTCACTTTTCAGCAGAGGTAAGTGGTAGGAATGCCTAACATGAGGGACAGTGAAGGCTTGCTCCATCACTTCTACATAGGAGATAAGCATAATTATGTGTAGAAGTCATCCCATTAAAACAGAAGGAACTACTCATATATATGCATTAAAAACATATGTGCAAGTGTTTGCAGGATTAAAAAAGGAGGAAGCAACGGATTGGGCCACCAGACGAGTGGAAGGAAGAATAAAGTGGTCTGGTTACGTGGGCAGGCTGTATACGCAGCTTACAAGTTTGAAGGCATTTGAAGGCTTGATTTTAAAGTTTGACCTTGTTTTAAACAAATGTGATGCCCATCACGTAACAACTGTTCCTGCAACATCTGTAGCTCCAGTGCTCACAATGAATAACTCACACTAACTTCAAATCATGAGGAAACCACTAACAGAACATTTCAGATCATGTCATTGCTAATTTTTTACAGAACAGTGTTCTTGCATAGTTCATAAGGCGGTCAGATATCTGACACACCAGGGTACACCTTACGCAACTAGCAGGGAGGCGGCTGATGTCATTGTACCGAGGAACTGGTACAGAGCCTAAAATTCTGCTGGTCCTCATAAAAACAGTACAGTGGTTAGTCAAGTCACTGGCAAGAGAAACAGGGAGAGAGAGCAGAGCTTGCTTGCATTCATAATTAATGGAGAGTAATGATACAGGCCATGTAATAACTCCTGTGAATGATGCCTTGCCAGTAACGTCCGACTTTCACTAAGAGTTTCATTTTGAAGAAGTAAACTCAGGAAGTCTAAGAAAGAGGAACAAAATTTTATAGCTGTAAATTAGCCTTTTGTGTACAGGCAAGAAAGCTAACATACTGACCTACGATTCCTCTTACTTTGAAAATTCCTTTAAAAAACCCCAAAACACCGCATTACAAACACTTCTTGTGAAGATATATCAGTTTACTGTCAGGGAGACTCCACTCACTTGGAGTCATGTAAAAATTATGTGCTTCTTTTCAAGAAAGGCAAACATGATGTTCTGCTAGCAAATACATGCAATTTCTACCATACTGTGTAAAAGAGAATATTCTTACTTGCAAAATAAACATGCAGATTGTTAAACTGGAATCATATTCAGAACATGATGAGTAACATATTTGGACATTTGATTTGCTACAAAAATACTAAATATTTCACTATTGAATCAAAAGAAAAAGATTTTTTTTTAAATATAACAAGTTGAAAAAATATCAAAACTTTTGTGAGCCTTGTGAAATGAAGCCAGAAAAATCATTGATTCCACTACTTTGTAAGGCTTTAGCCATACAGATGAACAGTGACCATCACCACAGCTGGGAAAAGCTGCCAGAAGGCTGAGCCTAAAAATAGGAAGAAAGAAAATAACCCAAACCCTCTAAATATCAGCCAGTTACACTCTTTATTCAAGCAGATCTCCAAATTATCAGGAATCATGGCAGGATCCCGTAGCGAACTGCTCATCTGATGGCTTCTCAATACGATGTGTCTCTCTTGTGACTGTTCCACCACAAATTTAGCATTAATTCCCAACGGATACAGAAAGGTACACCGATGCATACTCTGCCATGGGAAAGGCACATCACAGAGGAGCTAATTTTATCCTCTGTGACTGCAAACCCCATGTCTTCCAATAAATTGCTGAGGAGGTATAGTTTCTCCGCATACTTTCTCCCTGGCACGGCAACTTATCCTCAGTTTATATTACCATTATGCTATTTGTTCTTTCCTGTGTCAGCAAACTCAGTTACCTTCCACTTACATCAACACCCTGGAAAAAGTTTTTGTCTCAGATGACGAGACTCTTAAAACGAGGCCTGTCTTTTCCTTTTACCTAACAATATGAAAATAACTGTCTTGGTTTCTTACTGCCACCACAGAGCACAAGGCAGCTGGGAGTCAGCACTTCCCTGGGAAACGACACCGAAGGCTAGGGGACAGCAAGCTCAGCCGCAAGAGTGTGGTGTGCCAACAGCTGAACTCCAGTTTGTTGGGTTTATTGGGGGAAGGAGGGAGACTGATTTATTTTAAATCAGAAGGATTTTTTTCTTTTCATAGATGAAAGGGTGAAAAAAAAAACCCCAATCCCAGGGATGTATGTCATTGCAGTACTGATGCCCTACATAAAACCTTTATTTCCCAGGAACACTAATTCAGGCACCAGGCTGCGTTGCTGCTGCACGCAGCAAAGAAGGAACCCCAGCCTTCCTCCGCTCTGCCGCCAGCAGGCAGCCCCCCCAGCAGGCTCGGGGCTTGCTCGGGTAGAGCAAATGGGGAACAAACTCCTGGGGCGAGGCTGGACGCTCCCTCCCAGCCAGAGGACACGAACCCACAGCCGGCTTCGGCCGCGCACACCTT
>VWZZ01008456.1:0-10497 GCA_013399095.1 Psophia crepitans
ATTCAAGCCAGCACCTATTAATTAATTATTTCACCCTCAAGTGTTCCATACAGGATGGAATTATACAGTTACAGTGTTTAGGTGATATGGCACTTACATGCCAATTGTTCAGTCTGTTCTTCCTGCCTCACCTGCATTTTGCCTGACTGCGGTTGCTCCTCCTTCTTCTTATCCCCGCTCGCTGCAATTGTTGCAAAGTACTGGATGACACGCTTGGTGTTCACAGTCTTTCCCGCACCGGATTCTCCACTGTCAAACCAAAGAGAGAAGCAGAGAGAGTATAGTCAGGCAGGAGGTCCCCTGGCACCGAGCAGCCCCGCAGGGACCTGGGCAGGCTTGTACATACGTGATCAGGATCGACTGGTTCTCGCGATCTGTGAAAGAGACAGAAACAAAGATGCTGTTTGTGGCATTCTGGAGTAATATAGAACACAAAGTGTTTGACAAAGACAAGGAGTGCTTTTAAAGACCCTATGTATTATATGGAGAGGGCTGGAGTCATCATCTTTTTTTTTCACTTATTCATTTAAATTTCCTTTTTAGTCATTGAAATAGGACATTTCTTGTTAATTTAACATATTTCTCATATTAATCTCTGTATGCAATTAATAGTGATACAAGAATGTCTGTTACTTTCCAGCGACTTCAAGTGGTCTGGAGGATTATCTATCTAAGAGAAGTCTTTTATAGATGTTGAATGTTTTGGTGTGAAAGAACTCACTGTAGAATTCACAGAGATTAATATAAAATTTGTTGTGTGCCTTTTTTAGGTCCCTGCAAGTATAAGTGACTGTTGATTTATCAGTGAGTGTTCAAACAATTTAAGAATATGAGATCAGTTTATACCTGTTTGTCTTTAATAAAATACCCTTTGAGAAGCCTGATTAATTAGGTCTCGTCTCTAAGTAGGAAGGGGTTGTAACCACTAACAGTATGGGTCAAAAGAATTCTGATCTCCCCCTTACATAACTCTTCTGTAGAAGTGAAGAGATTTAATCAATGTTGGAACGGTTTAAACAAGATTTTGTTTTCCTTCTTTTCTTATTTTTCCTCTTCACAAGTAAATTCAAAGGAACAAATTCTTTCTGAGACGGAAAAGCATGTGAGGACCTTTTTTTGTTAGATTTTTTTTTATTGTTTATTTCAGATTGTTTCTATTAATTTTTTGTTTATTTCTGTCTTTACAAGTCTGTTTTTAAAGGCACTAACTAAGAGATGGAAGAAAGAAGACAGCAAATGTAAAAAAAAAAAAAGCTGAACTACTTTTTATTTGTGAACCTCATCCAGTATTAAAAGTGGAAGTAAAAAAACAGGAAAAAAAATCAAATTATTATTCTATTTTTATTCAATATTCAGGCACTTTCAGTAATATCCTTGTGGAATCATGTATGTAGAAGTATGCCATCAAATCATTGATTCCCTTCTGCATATTGTAGTTTTGGTGCACAGAATCCTATTCCTTTCTGGTCAAGTAACTTCCTTGCCAAAAAGCAAATCCATAATACTGGAGTATTAACTAACATCTAATTTGAAATTAAGTAATTTATCATTGTTTCCAGAAGGTGCAACTTCACAGGGATTCTGGCTCTTGTTTTTTACCAAGAAGTTTTAAATATCACAATAACTCTTGAAATCAGATAATTTGCTTTTTTGAAATAATGTCTTCATGAAGGTGAAACAGCTAAAAATTAACTTACAATACAGTTTTGGGAGACTAAATTGTTCAGAGCTCTATTCATATTTTTTGTCACATTTTGAGCAAGTCAGATCTCAATAATAGGGAGAATTTTTGTTTTACCTAGAATCACAGAATCACAGAATATCCCGAGTTGGAAGGGATCCCTAAGGACCATCGAGTCCAACCCCTGGCCCCACACAGGACCAGACCCATCAGAGCAGAAGACTGAGAGCATTGGCCAGACACTGCTTGAACTCAACCAAGCTCAGAGCGGTGACCACTGCCCTGGGAGCCTGTTCCAGGGCCCTACCACCCTTTGGGGGAAGAACCTTTTCCTGATCTTCAACCTAACCCTCTCCTGTGGCAGCTCCATGCCGTTCCCTCGGGTTCTATCGCTGGGCACCAGAGGGAGGAGATCAGTGCCTGCCCCTTGGCTCCCCCTCGGGAGGAAGCTGTAGGCCGCCATGAGGTCTGTCCTCAATCTTCTCTTCTCTAGGCTGAACAAATCTGACTTAATTCATCCTGTTAATTATTTTTCAGTGTAACCTTTTCAGTGCTCTTGTCTGCATGCTGTCAACTAGAGTTTTAAAAATCATTAGGACAGAACTGTGTATCTTGTACAATATCAGCAACTCTTAAAATAAATTAATTAAAGGCTCATGCTGAGGTTTACATCTCTACACAGATAGATATTTTAAACAAAAAAAAATATATTTTGTCACCATGAAGATGCTATCATTGTCTCACCAGTCAGCATGAACTGATAGGCGTTGTCAGAGATGGAGAAGATGTGTGGAGGGGCCTCCTGGCGCTTCTTGCCTCGGTAGGCCAACACCACCTCCGGGTTGTACACCGGCAGCCACTTGTAGGGGTTGACAGTGACACAGAAGAGACCCGAGTACGTCTGTGAGGAAGGGGAGACAGAATGTTGGTTGTCGCTTAGCCTGGCAGAGCAGTTCCTCCTAGCTACCCAAAGGAAGACTGCTGCTGGTACTCACGTAGATCATCCAGGCTGCGTAACGCTCTTTGAGGTTGTACAGCACAGCGGGTTCATGGAGGTGGGTCATCATGGCCATGTCCTCAATTTTATCGTACTTGGGAGGGTTCATGGAGAAGACCTGGTCTTCCTTCACAGTCAGGGTCTGCCAAGTGAAGAGAGAGATGTGTGTATGACATCTAAGAGCTGAGATGGGGAATTACATACAGTTTTAAGCCTTTTTTTTTCCCTCACCTCTCCAGCTTCAGATTTGACAGTGACCTTCCCTGATTCCTTGCTTTGGATTGTGCCTTTCACAAAGGATTCTTTGGGATGCACCACAAAGACGGATGTCTTGGCATCAAAAGGCTTGTTCTGGGCCTCGATTCTCTCCTTTTCTGACTTTCGGAGGTAAGGAGCTGCCTCCCCAAAAGCAGCCATCTCAGAGTCAGCGGAAGCCATGTCTGCAGTTATACAGGAGGCACAGTCAGCAGAATATTCTGTAGGAAAGAAGATATGTTGAGTTAGTGAGGGAAGAGCTTTATGTGGAATACAGGAAATGTCTTGCACTTGATGTCTTGAAATGTTTAAGTAGGTATAAGCAAGTCAAAATTTGGACTTAAACTTCCCAGTCTTGGCTGAAAATACTTGTATACTTTTCTGAAATTAATTCTTAGACATCTAGCTATTTAACAAAGTATAGAACAGTTGCTAAGTGTTGCAGTATTGTAGCACAGTTTAGCAATATTATTTCAGTTTTGTGGACTGTAATGAATTTGGACATTGCTATAGCAAGGACTTCATATTCAAAGTCTCTGATTTCTTTTAAAATGCTACTTGAGCCTCTGAGTGACTTCCTTGTCTGATGGCAAATACTAGCTTTCCACTGGAAAATTTACTTGCTATGGAGAATTCATCTAGCATTCTGGCAGATATAAATCTCACTGTTGCCTGTTGTGTTTTCTAGAAATTTTAAACTCTTGGATTTATTCCTGTTCCTCAAAAGTTAGTTAATTTTGGCATTAATTCTTGTGACAGAGCCTGGAAGTCAGTCACTGTTATTCGAAAATACAGCAACTCATTTTGTGTCACACAGATATCCAGAGCTGTATAAGCTGAAGGAAAAAATGCTGCCTTCAAACCTAGAATAAAATCACTGCTGATAGAGACAGTCCTCAGTAGAAATGGATATCCAAGGATTATAAGAAGTTAAATGGCATAAAAAAGTATATGCTTTGCCTAGGAGTTCACAGGAGTCATACACTTACCTTGAAATTTTCTGTCAAGACTGGGCACAGCACTCCAAAGAGACTTTTATAGAGTCCGGTATGCATTCAAATATGTTTTGGCAAACCATCTTTGGCAAAACATTGTCTGGCAAACTTAGCTAACGGCATAATTGTCATTTGATTTGACTAGATATATTTAGAAACGTTTTATATCTTACCGTTCCTGTGGATACATTTCCTTTAAATAGTCTGACAGGGCTATTAATAAGGGAATCTTGACTAGCCAGGGCACTTAAAGAACTTGGATGTAGAATTTATATGTTCCTCTCTGTCTCTACTGATAAATTGATCTTTAACACAGGCAAGGTTCTTTGGTTTTTCTGCACTGCAACTATGCCAGATGTAAAATGGGAATAATACAATGTTTCTTGTGCACATGGTCCTGTGAATTTAGGGACTGTGTTACAGCATTAGATAAGACTACTCTACAAAAGACAAATCATGACTAAATGTCATTTGGTAATACATTATATATTGAAAAGATGAAAACCACATACTGTAGGCCAGGCCTTTGATTGCACTAGGGGTATAAACAGAGGGAATCCAAGAGACAGCAAATAGGAATACAAGTTCAAGTTTGGAAAAGCAATTCATGCCTAGAGTGATAGGTTATTCTTTAGCTATAAAATGAAATAAATATCTATGTGAGCAAATTTGCACTTGGTATTTTGCAGAAATTGAAAAATTTAAAATGTACATACTAATGTTCACTGTTGCTGTAGTCAGTCGTAACTGGTATTAGAGAACAGTCTTACCTAGTCTTAAACAAATTACTCATGGTACCTCATACCTGAAAAAAGAAAATTGTACCTTTTTTTCCAAAACATTTCTGGTTTTAAAAGATTCAGTGTTTTTGTTACAGAGGTGATTTAGAAGAAATGTGTAACATTTAACGACAAGTGCTTTTATTAATAGGGAAGTTATTCATAGTCAAAGTTATTCATAGCCAAAGTTATTTCTGTTTCTCAACCTTTATGAAAGATGCTCTAAGGGTTAAGAGAGACAAACATGCAAAAGTAACCTACACCAGGAAATACCTTCAACCCCAAATATATGCATACTCAATAAATGCACAGTGATACTTTCCATTTCCTCTCGCACAAAAAAGAAGTGTTAACATGCTTTAAAGACCTTAAGTCTGTTTCTCCAATATGCATATCCATTGGTAAACATATATCAAGCGATGTCCTCAACCTAGTCAGGAAGCAGGGGAGGTCCCTGTAGACCTTCACTACCTACAAATCTAAAGAAAACCACCCTTCTACCCAAACACAACTCCACACACAATAACAGACAGAGCATTCACTCCGAGATCCTCTACACTCTGGCACATCCTCAGTCCAGCACTCCCACTCCATCCCAAAAGCCTTGCACACTTACACATTCATACAGGTCCAGCAACAAGAGCTATCAACACAGTGCTGTCAATGTCAGAGTATTAGAGCTGGTAGGCAGTCCTGTACAATGCTGATACTCTGAGAAAGAGGGAATTTGCTGATAGTCCTGGAGAGTGACTGATCTCATTCTAGGAAAAGGGCACTGTCACTTGAGCTGCTTTAAACACTGTCAGATCTAAACACACTCTTCTCCTGGTCATTGGCATTTTGGTTATTAAAAGAGCTCAGTGGATAACAGTGAATAACACGGGGCAACTTCAGAGAAAATGATGCCTGTGATCCAAGGTAACATCCAGCATTAAGCTCTGGCCTGTGCATGAAGAGCTTGTTCCAAGGAGGGATCTGGCACTACAGCACACATTTTTCTGGACTTCAAACCTAGAGCTCACCCCTGGGCTCCCTACGCAGGGCATTGAGATGCTAATAGAAGCACCCTGTACCCTGCCCAGAGGGAGCCCAGAAACAACCAGTGGGAAATAATGATGACAGGGATACATCTGAAGTCCTGCCTCCCTAGACAATCTCTGACTTCCATGGATATGCACAGGTTAGAGGATAGAAATGTAGAATGGTTTGGGTTGGAAGGGACCTTAAAAAGATCATCTAGTGCAACACCTTTGCTATGGGCAGGGATATCTTTGACCAGATCAGGTTGCTCAAAGCTCCATCCAGCCTGACCTTGAACACTGGGATTCCCAAATTCTGGCACTAATCTGTTCCAGTGTCTCACCAGTCTCATCTTAAAAGATGTCTCCCTTACATCCAAAGACAATCTGCCCTCTTCAATTTAAAACCTTTGATTCTTGTCCTGTCACTACAGGCCTTGATAAAAAAGTTTCTGTCTTATAAGCCTCCTTTATGTATTGAAACACTGCAATACAGTCTCCTCAGAGCTCTCTCATCTTCAGGCTGAGCAAGCCCAACTCTTTCAGCCTTTCTTTGTAGGAGAGGTGTTCCAATCTTTGGATCAATTATGTGGCTCTTCTCTGCACCTGCTCAAGCCCTTCTCTGCACCTGCCTGAGCAGGTCCATGTCTGTCTTATACTGGGGTCCCCAGAGCTGGATACCATACTCCAGATGGGGCCTCATGAGAGTAGAAAGGGGGAATCACTTCTCTCTGCAGGGCTTCTTTCAATCCAGTTATTGTCTGGTACATACTGATAGTGGGCATTGTTCTGACCTAGGTGTAGGACCTTGTACTTGGCCTTGCTGAACTTCATCAGGTACACATGGACCCACTCTTCAAGCTCATCAAGGTTCCTCTGGATGGCATCCCTTCCCACTGATATATCACCTGCACCACTCAGCTTGGTGTTTTCTGCAGACTTGTGGAGGCTGCACTCAATCCTATCACGTACAGAATCATAGAACAGAATCATAGCATGGTTTGGGTTGGAAGGAACCTCAAAGATCATCTAGTTACAATGCCACCACCATGGGCAGGGACACCCTCCACTAAACCAGGCTGCCCAAAGCCTCACCCAAGCAGTCTTGAACACTTCCCAGGATGTGGCATCCACAGCTTCTCTGGGCTCCCTGTTCCAGTGCCTGCCATTCTCTCAGTGAAGAATTTCTTCCTAATATTGCATCTAAATCTACTCTCTTCCAGTTTAAAAACATTACTCCCTGTTCTATCATTACATTCTGTGATAAACAGTCCCTTCCCATCTTTTCTGTAGGCCCCCTTTAAGTACTGGAAGGCTGCTATACAGTCTCCCTGACGTCTTCTCCAGGCTAAACAACCCCAACTCTCCCACACTATCCTCAGAGGGCAGGTGCTCCAGCCCTCTGATCATCTTCATGGCCCTCCTCTGGACTTGCTCTAAGAGCTCCATGTCCTTCTTATGTTGAGGGCCCCAGAGCAGAACACAGTACTCTAGGGGGGGTCTCATTAGAGCTAAAGGGGAGAATCCCCTTGACGTGCTGGTCACACTGCTGGTGATGCAGCCCAGGATACATTTGACTTTCTGGGCTGCAAACACAGTGTTGGCTCATATTCAGTTTTTCACCCACCAGTACCCCCAAGTCCTTCTCCATAGCTGCTCTCAATCCACTATTCACTCAGCCTGAATCCATTCTTGGGATTGCCCTGAACTAGGTGAAGAATCCTACACTTGGCCTTGTTGAACTTCTTGAGGTTTGCATGGGCCTGCTCCTCTGGATGGCATCCCTTTCCTCTAGAGTATCAACCACACCATTCAGATTGGTGTCATCCACAAACTTTCTGAGGGTGCACTCAATCCCACTGTCCCCAGAAAAGATGTTCAATAATACTGGTACCAATACAGACCACTGAGGGACCTCATTTGTCACAGATCTCCACCTGGACGTTGAGCTGTTGACTGCAACCCTCTGAGTGCAGCCATCCAGGCAATTCCTTATCCATTGAGTGGTCCAACTGTCAAATCCATGTCTCTCCATTTCTAGAGACAAGGATGTCATGCAGGACAGTGTCAAATGCTTTGCATAAATCCAGGTAGGTGTCATCAGTCACTCTTATTCACCAATGCTGCAACCCTGTCATAGAGGGCCACCAAATTTGTCAGACATGATTTGCCCTTAGTGAGGCCATGTTGGCTGTCACCAATCATCTCCTTATTTTCCATGTGCCTGAGCATAGTTTCCAGGGGATCTGCTCCATCATTTTGCAGGGCAAAGAGGTGAGAGTGATCAGCCTACAGTTCCCTGGGTCTTCCTTTTTTGCCTTTTTAAAAAGGGTCCTACATTTCTCCTTTTCCAATCAGTAGGAACTTCACTGGACTGCCATGACATTTCAGATACGATAGTGAGTGGCTTAGCAACTTCATCTGCTAGTTCCCTCATCACCCTTACAACTAGAAGGTATTCTGAGAAAGTTTGCAGACAATGCTAAATTGGGAGGAGCTGTTGGTTCTGTTGAAAGTGAAGAGGCCTTGCCAAGACATCTGGACAGATTAGAGAACTGGGCAATCACCAACCGCACAAGAGAAAGTACCTGATTCTGCATCTGGGAAGGGGCAATCCTGGCTGTACAGACAGACTGGGGGATGAGAAGCTGGAGAGCAGTCATGCTGAGAGGGACTTGGGGATCTTGGCTGACAGCAAGTCAAACATGAGTGAACAGTGTACCCAGGCTGCCAGGAGGGGCAACCGTGTCCTAGGGGGCATCAAGCACAGCATTGCCAATTGGGCCAGGGACGGGACTGTCCCACTCTGCACTGTGCTGCTGTGGCCTCACCTCGAGTACTGGCTGCAGTTTTTGGGTGCCATAGCACAAAAAGGACAGAAAACTATTGGAGAATGTCCAAAGGAGGGCAACTAAGATGGTGAAGCATCTAGATGGGAAGACNAGATGGGAAGACGTGTGAGAAGAGGCTGAAGTCTCTTGGTTTATTCAGCCTGGAGAAGAGAAGACTGAGGGCAGAGCTCATGGCGGCCTACAGCTTCCTCCCGAGGGGGAGCCAAGGGGCAGGTGCTGATCTCCTCCCTCTGGTGCCCAGCGATAGAACCCGAGGGAATGGCATGGAGCTGCCCCAGGGGAGGGTTAGGTTGGAGATCAGGAAAAGGTTCTTCCCCCAGAGGGTGGTGGGGCCCTGGAACAGGCTCCCCAGGGCAGTGGTCACCGCCCCGAGCTGGGCTGAGTTTAAGCAACATCTGGCCAACGCTCTCAGTCATCTGCTCTGATGGGTCTGGTCCTGTGTGGGGCCAGGAGTTGGACTCAAAGATTCCTATTGGTCCCTTCCAACTCGGGATATTCTATGATTCTATGATTTTATGCATCTCATCACGTCCCATGGACTCACGTAACTTTAGGTTCCCTAGATGGTCTCAAACACGATCTCCTCCTACATTAGGCAAGACTTTGTTCTCCCAGTCCCTGACTTTGGATTCTGTGAATGGTTCAGCATGGCTAGAGCACTTGCCAATAATGACTAAGTTAAAAAAGTTATTGAGTACCTCAGCCTTCTCCATCTTGCTCGTAACCAGGTCTCCTGTTTCACTCATCAGATGGGGTACAGCTTCTTTTATCTTCCTCTGTTGTCCTATGTACCTGAAGAAACAATTGTTATGTTTCGTGTCCCTAACCAAGTTTAGCTCCAGCTATGCCCTGGCTTTCTTGATTCCCTCTCTGTACTTGCAGTCCACATCCCTATAATCTCCTCAGGATGTGCATCCCTGTCTCCACTGCTTAAGCATATGGTTTTTTGTGTTTTAGTTTGGCTAAGAGTCTCCCCGCCCAACTTCTGGCACATTAGGATTGAGGGCTCTTTAAGAAAAATGTCTTTAAATATGTCCCAGCTCTCATTCGTTCCTTTATCTCTGAGGGCAGTTTCCCAAGGGATCCCACACACTGGCACCCTAAACAGATGAAAGTTTGCCTTTCCTAAGTTTAGTGTCCTGACTCTACATTTTACCCATTCTATATCCCTCAAGACTGAGAACTGTACCAGGGTTTGATCGCTGCAGCCCAGGCTACCTCCAGTCTTGGCCTCTCAAGTAAGTTCTTCTGCATTACTGAGCAACATGTCTAGCAGTTCCTCTCCTATGGACAGGCTTTCCATGACCTGTACTAGGATTGTGGTTCAAGTTCCATATCAGGATCAGGGCCTGTGAGCATGACGTTTCCTGCAGTTGAAGAAAGAAAGCTTCATCAACCTTCTCCATTAGGTGGCCTGTAGTAGACACAAGTCACAAAATTTCCTTCATTGTCTTGGTCTCTAATTTTCACCCATACTCTCTTGACCTGCGCATTGTCATTCTTCAAAGACAGCTCTGTGCAACGAATCCCATTTTGGACACAGGGCAACTCTCCAACTCTCCTTCCTTGCCTGTCCCTTCTGAACAGCTTATAGCCATCATCCACAGCACTCCAATCATACAAATCATCCTGCAAAGTTTCTGTGATAGCAATCAGGTCATATTTTTCGATCTGGGCAGTGGCTATCAGCTGCTCCTATTTGTTTACCATGCTGCGTGCATTGGCACAGAGGCACTTCAGAAGGGCTATAGACCACATCCCTTTTTTAGAGGAGTTAACACTAATTCCCCTGAGGCAATTCACAGCCGTTTCCCTGCTGCTTCCTAATGCCTCAGCAGCCCTGGGGTCTTCTCAAGTAATTGGAACTTTATCCTCTTCCCAGCCAAATCTAGTTTAGTATGTCATTAAAGAACGTATGT